>CM019070.1:107467351-107734851 GCA_009667805.1 Leptobrachium leishanense | reverse complement strand
TTCAGTATTTTTTTTTTTCTATGTAGCACTTACCCTAAAAACTAGGGTTGCACCGATACCGATACTAGTATCGGGGCTGATACTGGGTACTGCAAGAGTACTTGGTACTCGTGCAGTACCCCCCGATATTTTTCCCGATACCGGAAGCCGGCATTGAGCCGGCTTGCCGGCATCCGAGGGGCTGCGGCGGCTGTCCGAATGCTCTATTGGCATTCGGACAGCCGCCCCTGGAGCTCTCTGCGATACTTACCTTCCTGAGCGACGCCCGGAATGTCTCCGCACGTGCGCTCGTTGGAAGCACCCCAGCCGCGACCACGTGATCCCGGCTGGGGTACTTCCAACGAGCGCACGCGCGGAGACATTCCCGGCGTCGCCCAGGAAGGTAAGTATCGTCGCGGGCGGGGGGAGCATATCCATGTGCGAGCTGGGGGGGCAATATCCATGTGCGAGCTGGGGGGGCAATATCCATGTGCGAGCTGGGGGGGCAATATCCATGTGCGAGCTGGGGGGGCAATATCCATGTGCGAGCTGGGGGGGGGCAATATCCATTTTGTGAGCTGGGGGGCATATCCATTTTGTGAGCTGGGGGGCAAATCCATATGGTCTGTTCTTATTGGACAGCGTCACATGTCATTAAAGAAAAGTATCGGTACTCGGTATCGGTGAGTACTTTTAAAAAGTATCGGTACTTGGTCTTAAAGTGGTATCAGTGCATCCCTACTAAAAACCACTTGTTTCCAACGGCGGGTTTTTTTTTTTTTTTATACTCCCCTCCCTCTTCCGCTCTCGTAACTCTGCAACTTGGCTAAATCTGTTTATGAATGTTATTAGCCCAACCATATACAGCTAATACACACACAAACAAACAAACAAACAAACTAAGCAATTGCTTTCGCGAAGCATGAATTTATCTAGAGCAGACAGTACTGGGTTTTAATGGTAGAAGATTAAAAAATACAACTTTACACAGTGCCAGTGTCCCATAAAAAAGACATACAAAATATACGTTAAACTAGCAACTACAGTTCTTGAAATAAAATGAGTCTTACATGGAATTATCTACTCCAATTAGAATTTCTATGGGTATTTCCCGATTTCAAATGTCCCAGAAGATTCTTTTGGATGTTACCATCTCCAAGTCTTCTATCAAAATACCCTGAGCTTTGGGTGAGCTTGCTATATAAAAAGCTGGCCCCTCACCCACTTTCCCAGCCATTTGGTTCCCAGATCGTTTCCCTGCAGCCCCAGAGCAGATCAGATAAGACGTTGGTAAACACCTTGCCTTAACTGCAAACTCCATTGCAAACACAAGACAAAAAAAAGGAAAAATTCTGCGTTTAAAATTTTACACACTGCTTTGCAGAAAATGATGCCTGTTTGTGACACCCTGCTCTTAGTGCCCCCAGCTCACTTAGTGCCCCCAGCTCACCCTCTGGCACTGCCTGGCTCCTCCGGTGTCTTCTTTTTTCGAGCGGCCGCTGGCAGAGGTTGTAGCCCGGCCACTCGTTGAGAACCATGTGCACAGCCGCAGTCTGACGAGATTGCGGAGTACATGAGATCTCGTGAACTCTGCAATCGCGGCTGTGTGTGTGATTCTCAACGAGTGGCCGGGCTGCAACCTCTGCCAGCAGCTGCTCAAAGATGCCGGAGGAGCCAGGCAGCGCGCCCTGTACATTGCGCCAACGAAACCGGCCGGCAAGCCAGCCTAGCGCTGGCTTCCAGAATCTGTTTAGGTATCGGGGGCCCTGCACAAGTTCCAAGTACTGGTGCAGGTCCCTATACCGATACTAGTATCGGTGCATCTCTACTTGAATATGTTAAAAATAAACAGAGGGGATTTAAAAGAACACGAACGTCCAAACCCAAAGAGGGTTAAATAGTTTTGTACTATTTGGATTTTTCTTTTTTATCTTGGAACTCTGATCAAAAGTGGGAGTTATGACAAGGGGAGGTTGTTTTGCTTTTGTATTAAACATAAATTTACTTGTAGGTCTTTTTCCCAGAAAAGGATAAAGGGCAAAATAGTCACATATTACATAATTTTAGATGCCTTAAATTATTCATATATTTTAAGAAAACGTGGTTTATTATTTATTTTATATAGCACCAGCAGTTTCTGCGCTGCTTTTAGATCAATGAATGGGTATTTAAACAAAAATAGAAATTCGGGAACCAGAAACAAGAGAGATTAACTTGCAGTTTAATTGTTCTGCTTGGACTGAACATTCCAGTGAAAAGACACCAGGAACAAGGTCGGTTCACCGTAATCCTCTCATATGCTGTGAGGCACCTCTCCTCTCAGTCTGCACAACCTGGATGAAGTATGTACCAGGTTATGGAAGGAAAAACTGAGCTTGCCAAAATTTCACATTCTTGTTATACTAGTTCTTCCTTCATTGCCTACCATTGTTGCACATCCCTGCCTTATCACTTCAAATAGCAAAGATCGCTGCTAATGACTGTGCTTCAGCAATTGATACAGAATGACGTGGACCAGTGTTTTTGTTTGATATTACATACTCTCAGAAAGGGCACAAGTGGCGTGAAAAGGGTACATGTGGTATTCAGGCAGCATTTTTTTATCTTCATATTCCCATATTAAGATCTGATATTAGAGGATGCCTAAAGGTGCAAGAAATGGTGTATATGATAGAACCTACAGTCACTGGGGCAACTGGAGGTTGCTGTGGGCTAGCCTCCTGCCCAGCGACTATGACCCGTGGAAGAGACTATTGGGGAACTGGTGGAATATACAGTTGTGTTCAAAATTATTCAACCCCCAATGCTGTAAAGGGTTTTAGGGAATTTAGTGTACATTTGTAATTGTATTCAGAATGAAATCCTACAAGGACTTTTTAAAGAACCATATGCAACTAAAATGACATCAATTGGTTTTGTAATACAGTAGTAAATGTTTCTTTTGTGAATTCTTCATTGACACAATTATTCAACCCCTTAAAGACTACCACTCTGAAGAACAGAGGTTCATTCAAGTGTTTTCAATCAGGTATTGAAAACACCTGTGGATGTCACGGAGCAGCAATAAAGCATAATAAGCACCAATTAGGCAGCTTTAAAAGGACTGTGATACTCCGCTCCTTCTAGACATTTACTGGTGTGGTTACAAACATGGTGAAGTCAAGAGAATGGTCCAGGAAGACAAGAGAAGAGGTGATTACTCTTCACAGGAAGGGCAATGGCTATAAGAAGATTGCAAAGATGTTAAACATACCAAGAGAGACCATAGGAAGCATCATTCGCAAATTCAAGGCAAAGGGCACTGTTGAAACGCTACCTGGTCGTGGCAGAAAGAAGATGCTGACTTCGACTGCTGTGCGCTACCTGAAGCGTAGAGTGGAGAAAAGTCCCCGTGTGACTGCTGAGGAACTGAGAAAAGATTTGTCAGATGTGGGTACTGAAGTTGCAGCTCAGACAATACGGCGCACACTGCGTAATGAAGGCCTCCATGCCAGAACTCCCAGGCGCACCCCCTTGCTGTCTCCAAAGAATAAGAAGAGTCGACTGCAGTATGCCAAAAGTCATGTGGACAAAGCACAGAAGTTTTGGGATAGTGTTCTGTGGACTGATGAAAGAAAATTAGAACTGTTTGGGCCCATGGATCAACGCTATGTTTGGAGGAGGAAGAACAAGGCCTATGAAGAAAAGAACACCTTGCCTACTGTGAAGCATGGCGGGGGGGTCAATCATGCTTTGGGGCTGTTTTGCTTCTGCAGGTACAGGGAAGCTTCAGCGTGTGCAAGGTACCATGAATTCTCTTCAGTACCAGGAGATATTGGATGACAATGTGATGCAGTCCGTCACAAACCTGAGGCTTGGGAGACGTTGGACCTTTCAACAGGACAATGATCCCAAGCATACCTCCAAGTCCACTAGAGCATGGTTGCAGATTAAAGGCTGGAACATTTTGGAGTGGCCATCGCAGTCACCTGACTTAAATCCGATTGAGAACCTCTGGTGGGACTTAAAGAAAGCAGTTGCAGTGCGCAAGCCTAAGAATGTGACTGAACTGGAGGCTTTTGCCCATGACGAATGGGCGAAGATACCCGTAGATCGCTGCAAGACACTTGTGTCAAGCTATGCTTCACGTTTAAAAGCTGTTAGTACAACATCCTTTTACAGTTATAAGTACTAAGGTTGAATAAAACTGATAATGATGTGAGCACAGAAAAGACATTTGTGGTTATTTCATTATAAATGTTATGTTATATTTTGTCTGACCTACACCTCTTTGATTTAATTGTAAGCAAGATGACTGATCAAAATCAATGTCAAACTGGCCAAAACACTCAATTTCAGTGGGGGTTGAATAATTTTGAACACAACTGTATATATATATATAAGTCCTGACTGACTCAATGCCCAGCTGAAACCGTTTAACATAGGAACGTGAAATGTTGAAGGTACATTGTTTTTATGATGTAGGCACCCACTAAGGAAGGGTTTTTGTTAACTCTGCGCCTAAGGTGGTGCAAAAGGGGATTGAATATTTTAAACCGGATACCTATATCTCAAAAGCAGAAGATGTTAGAGGTGAAAATCGGTATTTAGATTCGTCTTGAAAAATAAAAAAAAATGTCTTTTACCGTTTTCCAAGTTGGTGGGGTGGAAAAAGGGGGTTGAATACTTTAAATATTTTAAACAGGATTCCTATATCTCAAAAACAGAAGATGTTACAGGCCTGAAAATTGGTATTTAGATTAGTCTTGAAAAATAAACTACATATTTTGCTATTTTCTGACAATATCTGTTGGGGGGCAAAAAGGGGTGGTTGAATACTTTTATCAGTATACCTATATTTCAAAAACCGAAGATGTTAAGGGTGTGAAAATTGTTATTTACAATCTTCGTGAAAAAAAACCCCTGTTGTCATGGAACTGACGTAGCTCTCCACGCTTCAAACTCCAAGAGACTTTGTGTTCAATTATATCGTGTGATTTTAAATATATTTTACATTGCTTGATTTTAGTGTAAATTGCCTAGCTTTAGTTTTAAATATACTTATATTTCTTTAGGTACAAATGTGTTTTTTTAAGATAAAACCTGCAGCGAGTTCAAATGCTTTCTTTCGTATAGATGGTAAAATAGGTTTGAGTAATTTGTGGATTATGCAAAAGTGCTTTCTCTTTGTTCATCTGTTATCTGTTTACATGTATAAGAGGTTGAGTCACCATTGTCGCAAACAAAACCTAACTGATTTCCTTTACAATAGATTATGTAAATGATGTGTGATATGAAGAAAGAGGAATGTTTATTGTAAATATCTGACATAATGTAATTAGCATTTTAGTAGGTCAATGTGGGTAATTTATGCAAATTATGGCTGTTGGATCTCAGCATAAATAGTGGCGTTTTTGTTCATTAAAGCTCAGAGAGAGAATCCTGTGTGAACAAACAGCTTGTCTGGTGTCTCATTCAGGGTACCCACTATCACCTAAGCAATTTCCAGAGGGCTGCTCTGTGCCTTCTAACGGCTCCAGGGCAGAGAATCAGAAGCAGGCGGGTCAAGCTGCTTGAGGCGCTAAGGACGGCACTCCCACTAGCTGGGCTGACCACAATGAGGGGGTGTCTGGAGAGTCAGGACAGGTGGGAGAATGGCTTCCCATCACATTGGTAGCAGCGGTGTGGATAGAGGCTCTCCAACACGAAGGCACCCCGAGATGACCAACTATGCAGTATATTTAAAAGGAAACAAAGTAGCAAAACAAGAGGACATAGTCTTAGATTAGAGGGGCAAAGGTTTAAAAGTAACATCAGGAAGCATTATTTTACTGAGAGGGTGGTGGATACATGGAACAGCCTTCCAGTTCAAGTGGTAGAGGCCAAAACAGTAATTGAATTTAAGCAGGCATGGGTTAGGCTTAAGGCTATCCTAAACAAAAGATAAATCCAGGTAAAGTATCCATGTAATTGGGCAGCCTAAATGGGCCGAAAGGTTCTTATCTGCCGTCACTTTCTATGTTTCTATGCAGCCTGCAAGCGGGACACTCGGAGGGACCTGCTGGAGAGCCGTGGATGGAATGGATACTTAAGGGTCAAAGGCACAAGTGTGGTGCAACCAGGAGTGAGATGGAAACGCTCAAGGAGGTAAAAAGACTCCTCAAGCAATATGGTCCAAACCCTAGCATGGACCTGCTCCAGAGCGTTTGGAATGAGGTCTGTTTATTGCAGAAAGGGGGAGCTGTGCGGGACCAGGAAGATTTTAACCCTCCGCATGTGGAATACAATAAATACAAGGTCCCAGGCTGGATTGAGCCAGGGGACATTCGTAGCCAGGAGAACTGGCTGGCCACTACACCACACATCCAGAGGGTGCCTACAGACTTGGATTGGCAGAGACCAGGGATTTTGGAACCATCGGCTTCTGCCAATGCCAAGACCCAAACAAAATATGCCTCCGCACCGACTGTGAACGTCAACCCTCCCTCAAGTAAGGCTAAAATGAAGCGGAGGGGTGGACGGGTGAAAGAAATGGAGGTGGTGTTGGATCCAGAATGCAAATTTTGTGACCTGTTTCGAAGGGAGGTAGAGACAGTGAAAGGGCATCTAGAAGCTGCCACCCAGAGCGAGCAAGAGACTGGCCTGCAGTTGCACCGGCTATAGGATCAGCTGCAAGATGGCCAGAGAGAGCTGGATGAGGGGTGTGAAGGAACCGTTCCCTTCCGTCTGTCCTGGCTCTCCAGACACCCCTTTGTTGCGGTCAGCCCGGCTACTGGGAGCGCTGTCCTCAGCGCCTCGAGCAGCTTGACCTGCCTGCTTCTGTTCCTCTGCCCTGGAGCCGTTAGGAATCTCCAGAAGGCCGCTCTCTGCCTTCTGAGGGTGATAGTGTATAGTGTAGCGTCGCTGAAATAAAGACACCAGGCGCGGCTGTATGCTTTAAAACAGGATCCTCTCTCTCTCTGAGCTCTGAGAGTTCTCTGACTTTTTAATGAACCAAACGCCACCATTTATGCTGAAGTCCACCAGTCGTAATTTGCATACCCATACTAATTACATTAAGTCAGTTATTTACAATAAACATTCTTTACATTCTTTAGCCTTTCAGCTCACACAACATTTGTATATCCATTGTTCTAACACATCAGATTAAACACACACTATCAGAGATCCCTTGAATTAAACATGCAGCTAGATAATGGGAAAAGCCCTGGTGCATAAATTACACAGCAGTAAAGCTTGTTTACTGTTCTACACAAAAACACATTTACCTACAGGAATATAAGTATTTTTAAAACCAAAGCTATGCCATTTTACACTAAACTAAATTAAAATAAAACCAAACGATATAAAACATATTTAAAAACACACAATATAAATGAACATAAAGTCTCTTGGGGTTTGAAGCATGGAGCGTTACATCAGCTCCATGACAAGGGGAGACTATCCAGAGATGCTGCGGAGGGGAATGTACAGCGCCTGGAGATGGAAATCCCTGGTTTACGGGATTTACTTACAGCTGCTGAGCGAGCCAAGGATAATGCTGCTCAGGAGCGAGAAGAGGCCATGGCCATTGGCGTTTTATAAATCCAGGCAGCCTTGGGGGAAAAGTGTCTCCTGGAATCCCAGATTATGGAGTTGACAGAAGCTGAAATACGAGCAATCTCAAAAAGGCCAGGCTGCTGAATGAGCAATTGAGAGCAGACGGAGAGGCTGAGCGAACAAAGGCTCAGCTACTCGAGAAGGCATGTCAACAGCTGGAGGGTCAGTGCCAAGGACTAAAGCCTGTACTCCAGGCTTCTATCACTGCCTGGGAAGGAAAATGTCAAGCGCTTCAGGAGCAGCTTGATGCAGAGACCGAGCAAAGCCATAGTCTAGGTGAGCAGTTGCGACACTCTGAAAGCAGGCTGTACACGGCACAGCAACAGCTGGAAAATGAGAGGCTCCAGACAGTACTACACCATTAGGTACAGGCCGAGCTGCAAGCTTCAGTTATTGAACTGGAAGCAAAGACTTTACAGCTAGAAGTATAGCTGAACGCCAAGATTAAACAACAGCAGGCTGTCAGGGAAGAGGCTGCGCTCCTTCCCACTGCGCAAGGGCCATGCAGTACAGGTGGCCCGGATCCCCAGCTTGAGGGGACAGCGATTATGGAGCCTGTTTACTTAATTTTGTTTGAGAACCCTGTTGCGCTCACAGTGGATTTGGGAGAAATCCTAAGGCTGGACGCTGTGCTGGCATCGGAGTGTGCCTTGTCCCCGATAAACCTGGGGACCTCTTCTCACCTGCCCAGGAGACCAGGAGGACTGGTGAATGACCACCCTGAAAAGCTACCAAATTCCTGGCGCCAGGAAGAATTGCGCTGGGCCCCTTTTAAATGTTTGGGAGGGGGGCAGCAGCAGGAGGAGAGACTGGGGACTGGGACTGCTGACTGTGTCTTGGTCCTGCGTCTGTAGAGGTGCCCTGGAGACAGAAAGATGTGGGGGGGAATTCCAGTGTGCCCGCTAGCGAACGTTTTGTGTCTGTGGACTGTGGTTGCCTGTTGCCTGGCAGACACTACTGCGGTGAGTCCTTGGGAGCACAGGACAAGAGGGTTGGCTTGCCTCTTACCCCGGGACTATGGACCCACACCCAGGGCTACACTGCGGCATCCGTCAGTCCCTGCTGACTGTGCTTGTGTGCCCGCACCCTGGAACTTTGTCCCTTTTCTGCGCCATCTTCAAAGTGAGAGGTCTCGTCAGTGGCAAGCGATCCGTTTGGGATCTAAGCTTGCCCTGCTGTTCTGGAAGGGGGGGCACATATGTCATGGAACTGACGTAGCGCTCCATGCTTCAAACTCCAAGAGACTTTATGGTCAATTATATCGTGTGATTTTTAAATATATTTTACATTCCTTGGCTTTAGTTTAAGTTTAGTGTAATTGCCTACATTTAGTTTTAAATATACTTATATTTCTTTAGGTAAAAATGTGTTTTTTTTTTTTTTTTTAAAGGTTAAACCTGCAGCGAGTTCAAATGCTTTCTTTCGTATAGATTGTAAAATAGGTTTGAATAATTTGGATTATGCAAAAGTGCTTTCTCTCTGTTCATCTGTTACCGGTTTACATGTATAAGCGGTTGGGAGTCACCATTGTCTCAAACCTAACTGATTTCCTTTACAATAGATTATGTAAATGATGTGTTATATGAAGAAAGAGGAATGTTTATTGTAAATATCTGACATAATGTAATTAGCATTTTAGTAGGTCAATGTGGGTCATTTATGGAATTATGGCTGTTGGATCTCAGCATAAATAGTAGCGTTTTTGTTCATTGAAGCTCAGAGAGCGAACCCTGTGTGAGCATACAGCTTGTCTGGTGTCTCATTCAGGGTACCCACTATCACCCTCAGAAGGCACAGAGCGGCCCTCTGGAAATTCCTAACGGCTCCAGGGAAGAGAATTGGAAGCAGGCGGGTCAAGCTGCTCGAGGCACTGAGGACGGCGCTCCCAGTAGCCGGGCTGACCACAACGTGGGGGTGTCTGGAGAGTCAGGACAGGCGGGAGAACGGCTTCCCGTCACACTTGTGTTTTGCCATTTTCCACAAATCCAATTCAGGGGGGTCGGGGAAAGGAGTCTGAATATTTTCATCAGTATACCTATATTATAAAAAACAAAGATGTTACAGACGTGGAATTTGGTATTTAGATTCATCTTGAGAAATATAAAAACATGTATTTTACCATTTTCCAAAAATCCAGTGTGGGGGGGCGGTAGAAAGGGGGGGAGGGGTTGAATATTTTTATCAGTATACCTATATTTCAAGAACCAAAGATGTTATAGGTTTGAAATTCGGTATTTACTATCTTCTTGAGCAATAAAAAAACACGGGATTTTTGTAAAATACAAGTGGGGGATGGAAAAAAAAAAAAGGGGGTGAATACTTTTAAACAGGATACCCATATCTCAAAAACAGAAGATGTTACAGACGTGAAAATTGGTATTTAGATTTGTCTTGAATTACAAAAAACAAGTATTTTACCATTTTCCAACAATCCAGTGGGAGGGGGCAAAAAGGGGGGTTGAATACTTTTATCAGTATGCCTATATTTCAAAAACCGAAGATGTTACAGGTGTGACATTTGGTGTTTACAATCTTCATGAAAACAAACACGTGTTTTACATTTTTCAGAATAACCCAGTTAAGGTAAAAGCACTCCACAGAAATGTGATTCAGGCTACGGTGCTAACTGGCTCTGAAGGGGGAGTCAGTTTCATACCAAGAATACCTCTTGGGCTAATGTCGGACGAACGCAGTTATCACATCCATGTTGCCGCACTGAACTGCACAACGCATGTGGCAAACGGACGCAAGTTGGGCAAGAACGTACCACCGCTACCACGGGCGCGCAGAGTGAGCCACGTTCGCGTAGCGTTCTGTGTGAGATGTCAGACGCAGCGCATTTGTGACGTCATATTTGCGACGTCATATCCCTTTCAAATTTTTATTTCCCGTAGTTCCCTTTTTTTCTACGTCTGTCAAAAAAACATGGTCCGTGTGGTGTCTACAGTATCTTCCGTCAGTACATCCGTCCGTTGTGCCCGCAAGCAGAGTGCGTTCGTCTGACATTAGCCTTATACCTTCAGAATATCCGTTTCATTTCAAAAGACTACAGTTCCCCTCTAAAGGTTTGTTTTGCGATGACCATCAACAAGTCTCGGTGGCAGACTTTGAAGGTAGGGGGGATTGAAGAGAAGACTGCTTCTCACGTGAGCAGTTTTATGTTGCCTGTTCCAGAGTGAACTCACCTCTCTGGTGATCCGAGCACCTGAAAGAAGAACCACTAATGTAGTTTACAAAGAAGTACTCATTGTTTTGTTTTCTATGTTCCAGATACAAAAAACAAAATAAATAAAAAAAATCTTGTCTGTTTGTATCTACAACACAAAAAAAAGGATGCATATGAATGAAACAACTTTGTTTTGTAGCCAATATGTCCGGACTAACGTCTGCAATAAACATTAGTTATTACTTTAACCTCCCTGGCGGTGTTCCCGAGTGTGATTCGGGTTATATTTCGCTACCGCGAACGGTAACCCCGAGCCACACTCGGGCTGCATGCTCACCGCATCCTGCTCTCCCTTGCTGTCCCCTGCACTGTGATCACGGCGACTTGCTTCCTGGTAACGCTCCCTGCGAGTCACATGATGCAGGGGGGTGGGACCAGACAGCAAACTGTAAAAAAAAAATAATTAAAAAATATTTCAATGTAAAATCCCTAACAGCATGACTTTCTCATGAACGGCCACTAGGTGGCACTAACAGATCAGAAACTAGTCAAGCAACATAGCGCCGGTAGGCAAAATAGTTACCGGTCAACAAAATAGTACACCATAGATGAATAATCACTAATTGAGAAGACCACCTTTTCGTATACGTCCGTATATATTCTGTAGTACTGAAAAAATATCAAAGAAAAAGAAACGGCGCAGTATATCAATCCAGAAATGGAAAAGGGTATTGATGGGGATATCCAACTCACATTTTCCAGAGCCTATGTCCGGCTCTGGAATAAATCTCCTTATGGGCCTTTTATCAGTTGTTAAGGTGCCCATTAACCCATTTAGTGGGTTTCCCCTGCAGTAAAATACAAATACACGCAAGGCACACCCCTGGTGTAATACAGTATTGGATAAACAGAATTATGCCAAAGGCTGATTCAGAAGTCGCATATTTCTGAGCCCCAATTGGCTGTGAGAATAGCGCATAGGAATTCTAAGGAAATTCACATAACCTTTATTCAGGATCACAGGAAACGGCAATACTTAAAAACATTTATTATAAACAAAATCATTCAAAGCATAGCTACCAGAAAGCGTTTCGCCCAAAAGGCTTCTTCAGCTGGTATCACTTGTCTTGTCTCTGCTGTTTCCTTATATACTATCCTTCAAAGAGTCGAATCCGTTTTTAAAATTTCCAATTAAAATCAATTAAGACAATTAAAATCATGTGTATTGAAATTGCCGATCCGCCATCTTGGCGCATGCGCAATTGTGCCGTTAGTCAACGCGGAAGTTCAATATCCCAGTCTGCCATCTTAGCGCAAGCACCATATGTCGCGCTTCAGGTTGCAACGCGGAAGTAGTAACTTTTAAGCCCGATACCTTGAGGCGTCTTTTCGCATCATATTCAAAGACGCGGATAACTTATCCTCTTCCGTCTTTACAATCTGTCAGGCTGGCTGTATAAAAACACTCTCTAATCATTGCCTTAAAATTCTCTTTCTTTACATATCCATCCACATTTAATCATCAGAAAATAACATATTAATATATCAATATTGTCGGTTATTTGCTAATCCCCATTATCAGTTCCAAAAACCTTTCCATAATCCTTTAACAACCCTTTTAAATAAATAACAATCTTAAATGGATAGGGGGCATATCCTTAGTATATTATTACCTCTTACTACCTCCATCATTACCTCTTCACATGCCAGATTTTTTTCCCAAAAAATTGAAAAGCTTTTAGACACAAAATTTTGACAAAAATCAGACTGCCAGGGAGGTTAAGACCTCAACCTGTAAATTATATTTTGTACAGTTTGAACAAAAAAAACCCAACCTTGTTTCTTTTAGAAGCAATCTTTAAAATCCATGCGAGCAAAGACTCTGGTAAAAGCTAGTTAAATATATTTGTGTTTTCACTGGTTTAAACATCCCCCAGCTAACGATTTCTGATGTCTGAGTATTATTCACTTTATGTATTTATTGTAGAGTCTGCTTTTGAATGCTCAACGTTCGCCATCCTTCTTTCAGCTGCGGTTAAAGTTTGGGTGGGCTGTTGTAAAAATTGCTCCGGCAACTGTGGGGGCTGTTTTAAAGGGAAGATAGCCTGGCCGCTGTACTGAGTAAAGGTTTTGTGGATTGTGTAGCACATGTTTGTTTTGCCAGTGTTTGAAGAATTGTTATGAAGGACTCCTGAGCTATTTTAAAGCTGGACTCTTTTGTTGCCTGTGCTTCATCTGTATTTTCTTGTACATCCTTACAGGAAGAGACATAATTGGTCTGGCTGAGACTGGTTCTGGAAAGACTGGTGCCTTTGCTCTGCCTATTCTTCAGGGATTGCTTGAAAATCCCCAACGACTTTACGCATTGGTACTCACGCCAACTCGAGAATTGGCTTTCCAGATTTCAGAACAATTTGAAGCTCTTGGTTCTTCCATTGGTGTTAAAAGTGGTATGTTCACCATATGTGCATATTAGATCATTTTGTATGATCTCCATTTCTATTTGTGATCTTTACTTTGTATGTCTTCTGACTCCTTAACAGTGGACTATTTCTTCATATTTGTCAAAATGTACTCAATGATCTGTTCATGTGAAACCCATGGGAGCATCAAGGGACGTTAGCCCTTCTTACCTCACATAAGTTTTCAGTAAATTAAAATTTATATTGGCCTTGATTTTTAATGATTTTTTTTTTTTTTTTTTTTACTAAATCAGGGCACCAGATTAATCTAGTAGTAAATGGTTTATAGACCTCCATAGGTTTGGTGTCCTCTTATGGAGGATCGTGCTTTGTAGCCACATTGAAATGCCCAGGAGGTGGGTCAGTATGCGAACTCTTAGTGCAGCCGAGCAAGTCAAGTGTTTTTACACGCAATGCAGATTTTTACACGCAATCCAATTCCAAGTTTAATTTTTGTCACCAAAATCTCGCAGTATACTCGAGTATCTACGGCAGTGTTTCCCAAACCTGTCCTCGGGACCCTCAACTAGACCAGATTTTACAGATCACCTTGGGCAAATGTAGACTGAATCCTGCAATCCCTGAGCAGAAAATCATATCACCTGTGCTGTGCTTCAGATAACTGACAAATCTGGCATGTCAGCGGGTCCTGAGGACCGGTTTGGGAAACACTGATCTACGGTAAGTACATGAAACAGCCGTTTCTTTCATTTGACACATAATCATTAAAGTCCTAATTGTCTTTTCTTATGTTTCAGCTGTAATTGTAGGAGGCATTGATATGATGTCCCAGGCGTTAACATTGGCAAAAAAGCCTCATGTGATTATTGGTAAGGTTCGTAATTAACCTTCATGGTAATATCTAATAATATGTGTGTCTGTTTTAAGTCTTATGCCAAGAAATATTGTCTACATAACTGCATATTTTATCAAATTGCTTATATTTGTCCTACTGTACAAGAATCTATTCCCCAGTCAGTTGTAATCCTTTAAATTTCATTCACACCTCCTTTTATATATGGTTGGTCACCAGGGATGAGGGGCCCCCCATTCAAAAAATATATCATTAGTATTTACTCCCACTTCATGTTTGTGTGAATAGTGTTTTCTCTCATATGTAATCTGCATGTATGATATCAAATCATCCATCAAAGGTGGCATTGCAGTTGAGCTTACTTTTTCAATTGATTTCTGTCTTGCATTTTTTTTTTCTGGTTCTTCCAATTCTTCTTATTGAAAATGTATATGCAAATGCATAGTCACATATGAGGTGAGTATCTGATTTTTGGGTGGGTCTCAGCTGGTGCTGACTCCGCAGATGCAGAATCAGTTGGCACCAGCTTCTAGCTGTGGTTAACTTTTCAGTTAACCGCAGCGGTGCGATTAAAAGTGTTAGGATTTTGTAATCCTAACGCTAATTACTCTTTGTGCTTCCCATGTTACGTATAGGGAGTGCTAAGTACAGTAAGTGAGCGCAATCCCCGATGCGCAAACGTTTTTTTTTTTTAAATTTTAACCTGTCAGCGTTTGGAATGTAATGCGTTGGATCAACTTAAAAAATACAGATTTGTTGGGAGCGCAAAAATGGGAAGTTAGCGTTTCTTCCAAGAGTTGGTCTGATGATCAGCTTTATCCAGCAATAAGTACTAGAATATACAAAAGTGCAAAATAATCGCGCAGTATTGTTACATGCAATTGATATGATTGTATTAATATATATAGAACCACTCACAAACAAGGAGCCTGCTGGCTCGTGGTAATGAGCAGATGAGCCTCTATGGGGGGCTCCTCCCATCAGCTGATTTTCTGAGTGTAGTAAATCGTATAGCAGGGGTCCATCTTCATGGTGCAATTATCTCAGATATAATAGAGATAGACATAGCACAATACCTTTGGTGAAAGTAATATATATTAACGTAGATCAGAATACTCACGTATTCCTGAGCCTCCCTTTCAAGTGGCTCAGTATATAGGCATGGGACCACTTAATTTCCACGGGGGGTCCTACCCCTAATCGATACCCAATATTCCCTTGATGGAAAGGATTTTCTGAGAGGTATATGCAGGAAATCTTTTTAATAGTAAAAAAAAACACTCAGAACTTGTATTATAAAGTATAAAAAATATATATACGTGGAAGGGCTAAACCGAGACGCGTTTCACTCGCTTCCCTGCGAGTTTCATCAGTTGGATCAACTTAAGCTAGCGTTAATGCTCACATATCAGAGCGCTAGCGTTTAAGTTCGTAATAGTGCCTGACTTTCCCACATAACCAGGAATCAGTCCAGTTGTGCAGTCGTGCTGTTGGCCTTCCAAGGAGTATATGTACCATATTTTTGATATGAGGAAGAAGGGGTTTCCATTGTTTTACAATACACATGTGCGTAGCAGTGCATAGGTGGTCAGTAAGCCTTGAGGGTAGGTTGGGAAAGGCCACATTGCTTGGTTGGGCTTTTCAGGAGAGCTAGGACTGGATCGGGCTGGACTGTGACACCCAAGATTGTGGTTCAAAGATAGCCCACCAGAGTGCCTGTATGTGCGTACAGTCCCACCAAGTCGGGATTCAAACTGGCGTCTTGACTTTTGGCAGCCCCATTCCTGTCTTTTCCCTCAGCACTCTAAGCCTGGTTGCTCCTGTGCAGTACACACCCACAGGTTTGCCAATTAAGCACTGACTGCTCCGAATCAAAGTCCATCCATTCCCAGCAGCCAATGCTTCAGCATTAGAGCCTCTTGTTCTGTTTAGTCAAGCCTTATTTTCTGTATTGCTTTGGTGTCCTGCTATGCACCTGCCCTGGACCTCGGATTTCCTCCTGATTATGATTCCTGGATTACCTTTTTGTTGGAGACTTTGCCTTCATTTCCCCAGTGCCCCTGCTATTATCTACAGTATACCTTGTGATCCCCAAGGTATCCTATCAAGTATCGTGCGGTTCTCTAGATCCTGTGTTTTGTACAAGTGTCTTCTGGTTCCTGTCTTCAAGACTACATTTCCCACTATCCTCAACCAGTTCAACCCTCTACATGTCCTGTCACACAGCCTGCCTGTTAATCTTCCTGCAATCCGCCACTCTCCACCCATACCTCTATATGTGTTTCACAGCATTGTAGACTCATACCAGCATGGTCGGTAACCATCCGGTTTTGAACTTGACACACCACATCTGGAAATAGGTCCCATTGAGGCTGAAGTGTTTGGTACAGAGACTGAGGGTATAGTCGATGGAGCCGGACTGGTCCAGGTACCAGCAGTGAGAGTCTTCTAACAATTTTCTTTTATCTTGACACATGTGGTAATCTGCAACAATATGTAACAGTCTCATTCCTCCAGAGGGATGGTCCTACCAATGTCTCATTCCCATAACGCTTGGTATGAGGAAGGGGAGATGGCTGAGTCTGAGAGCAATAGGAAATAAATTTAAGAAATAGCACCTGTAGTGGAGCAGGAGCGTTGAGAAAACTGTTCAAGGGCCAGGACAGTGTTGGCTTGAGGGTAATAATAGTAGTAACTATTGGTTTTGTAATAGCCATAGGTGTTGTTTTTTTATATCATTTATCCAGCCACACCTGGACGCCTTATTGATCACCTGGAAAATACAAAAGGATTCAACCTTAAAGCATTGAAGTATTTGGTGATGGATGAAGCTGATCGCATTCTGAATATGGATTTTGAAACAGAGGTGAGTTGTTGTGGTTAATTTCAATGGCAGGGCAGAGTTTTCTATATCTTCAAGTCATTACATGAACTTTTTTAACCTCCCTGGCTGTCCGATTCTGACATATTTTATATGTCAGAATCGGTCCTATTTATTTTGGCCCTCTAGCGGAATGAGTGGCTCGGGGGGTTAACTTTCAATACTGAAAGCGGTATCCCTGAGCCACACTTAGGCCGATCCTTACATGTCCTGCACTCCCTCGCTGTCCCCGCAGTCACACTGCAGTCGATCGCAAAGTCACACTTCATGGTTTACTCCTCGCGAGAAGAGATCCAGGCAGTGTGACGTCGCGAGCGGCTGGAGGAGACTGCGGGATCAGCGAGTGAGCGCAGGACATGTAAGTATCCAGCCCGAGTGTGGCTCGGGGATACCGCTTTTGTTACAAAAAGTTAACCCCGAGCCACACTCGGGAATACCGTCAGGGAGGTTAAAGTACATTTGTTTTTGTAACGCATACGAACTCAAACTCATACATACACATAATCATATTCCCACACACTCGGATTCATACTCACACTCATATATTCTAATTTGCATACAGTCACTCCATTTACCCTCATACTTTCATATTCTTACACTCTCAATCATGTGTTCAGAGTCACTCACTCTTGGTGTTTTTATTTTTAATTTTTTTTTAAGCTTTTATACAAAATCTTGTCAAGCCAACATCAAAGTTTGTTCTCAAACGTTAACCCTTTTAGTTATGTTGGCTTGAAAAGACCAACATACTAAAATCCGTTCTAAATGTATTATTCCCCACGATTCCTTCGCTGCGAAATGTGGCCCAGAGCTTTCGAGCTATGAACTCCAAATTTGAAACGGACCTGGGCGTGTTCTGACTTCGCCCTCTATCTTTTCTAAGCTATCCGACTTACGGATTTTCCGTAGGGGGCTTCTGAAATCACCAAATTTCCAATGTACTTTCATTGAGAAGTAGAATCCTCTGATGGCAGAGTTCAAATTTCAACAGGTGAAGGTCACGGTGAAAGCTGTTTTTTTAACTGGCAGAGTTCAGTTAACCGTCGAATGGGGAGGAGAGCGATAATATATCTCACAGAAGCGAGTACGCCCCTCATATTTTTGTAAATATTTTCTTTTCTTTGACAACACTGAATAAATGACACTTTGCTACAATGTAAAGTAGTGAGTGTACAGCTTGCCATTAATGTCTAAACCACTGGCAACAAAATTGAGTACACCCCTAAGTGAAAAATGTCCAAATTGGGCCCAATTAGCCATTTTCCCTCCCCTGTTTCATGTGACTCATTAGTGTTACAAGGTCTCAGTTGTTAATGGGGAGCAGGTGTGTTAAATTTGGTGTTATTGCTCTCACTCATACTGGTCACTGGAAGTTCAACATTGCACCTCATGACAAATAACTGAGGATCTGGAAAAAAAAATTGTTGCTCTACATATAGATGGCCTAGGCTAAATGAAGATTGCCAAGACCATAAAACTGAGCTGCAGCACGGTTGCCAAGACCATACGGCAGTTTAACAGGTCAGGGTCCACTCGGAACAGGCCTTGCCATGTTCAACCAAAGAAGTTGAGTGCACGTGCTCAGCATCATATCCAGAGGTTGTCTTTGGGAAATAGACATACGGGTGCTGCCAGCATTGCTCAGAGGTTGAAGGGGTGGGGGGTCAGCCTGTCAGCTGTCATTGCTCAGGCCATACGCCCCCCCCCAACTCAACTGGATTGCCAGGCTCCGAGTGCCTTTTCTCCTTCGAGTGTCCTCCGGCTAAGGTCGCAGCCCGGCTGCTCGTTGGGAGCCATGCACAAGCCACGGTCTCGCGAGACCCCGGAGTTCATGTGAACTCTGCGATCTCACGGCTGGTGGATCCCAGGCGAGCCGCTGAGCTACAACCCTTTGCCGGCAGACACTCGAAGAAGGAAGAGTGCTTGGAGGGAATGGATGCTTCCATTATCGGTTTAGGTATCGGGGCATCTGCACAAGTACCACGTACTCGTGCAGAGCCCGGTATCGTCACTGATGCGATACTAGTATCGATGCATCCCTAGTGGAATGAGTATGCATACTTCTAATGTCATTATGCTATCCTACACACAACCCAATCTTTTATGCTTATTTTATGATTTATTTTGCTTGTAAGTTGGAGCCACTTCTTGAGCTTGCAATGCATGCAAATAAGAAATTGTAACAAAAAACCCTAGGCACTGTTGGAACAGAATATATTGGCTATAATTTGCATGGTTTTCATTATTAATGTAGATTTATTAATGTATTGTCAGTCACCAACTGTGTTTTTTTTTTTTTTCTTTAAATTTTTTTAGATGGACAAAATTCTAAAAGTTATTTCTCGAGACCGCAGAACCTTTCTTTTCTCTGCCACTATGACTAAAAAGGTAACTAAACCGTTTTGCATGCTCTTTCAATAGATCTATTTGTTGTTGTGATTGACAATACAAATCTAGTCTTGAATGCTGATTCTCTCTCTTAGTTCTAAGGTTCTAAAGGAGGGTGGGAAATCAGAAAAATGAGATTTCAAAATCCTAAATCGTACAAAGGTATATGTATGGGAACCGATTACCAACAGGGGGGTCACCCTTAAACACAACATAATGCTGCCTAAGCAGCAAACGTCTAAGGCAATATCATAGATCAAAACAAATGCACTTTAATAAATCAAAACTTAAAACCAACCGAACACTAGAAAAAGTGTGCAAACACTAAAATTCATAAACCACTGTGTGTGACAGTTGTATATAGAAATTTGTACCAAAGGCAGGAGACCTAACCCCAAGAGATGCTCGGTTATGTAGGAGAAATTGGCCTCAGAGGTTGGAGAACAGGGGATAAAACCTAACCTTTAATGGGTATCAATAAAAAAACCTTGGATCAAACCTAAAGCACATACAAGGTAATATACAATGTATATGGACCTGGACAAAATTGTATATAACACCTTAGATGTTACAGTGCTCGGCGCTATGCAGTTATATACCAAAGATTATGTGAGGAGAGGGTTATATAGTCACGCAGCTCACCACAAGGTGTGTCTCTCACCCTTATAAACCATATGTTATAAAAAATACAAACGTATTCTTAGGGAGCGCAGGGAAAATAGATAGAAGTTTCTTGCACAGAACAGGTTTGCAGGATATTTGATTGGATCCAAAGTTTACACTATAATAAAAGATAGAAAACAATCGTGCAATACTGTATATACAGGCATAAACAGGTATGAGGTTCGGGGAAAATCACTCAAACAGGGAACCAATAGGTTCGTGTAAGACGCAGATAAGCCTCTATGGGGGGCTTCTCCCATCAGATGGTTCTTGATGGATAGACAAATGATGTATGGATTTCACCGACGTGATGACCTCAGAATAAAAGGATATACATAGCGTAATACCGTTAACACCTGTATATATATATTTTCTCTGGGTTGGATTTACTCACGTATTACTGAGCCTCCCAACGAGTGGCTCAGTAGTCGAGCAGAGGACCACTTTCACCGTGGGGGGTCCTACCCTTGAACCAATGGCAGTGCGTTCCGGTCTGCTGGAAAGGGTCTGTGAAACAACTGAGACAGCTCTCGTCCTCACTGGCTGTGCTATCCAAGTGGAGAGAGAAGAGGTCGGCTGCTTCCTGTCCCACGTGGCTCTGTGGTGCTGGGGGGCATATCCATATATATATAATGCCCCAGCTCTCACGGATATGCCCCCCAGCTGGGGCCGGCTTGCCGGTATCCGTGGGGCTGGGGCAGCTGGCCGCGTGCATGAAAATCACGCGGCCAGCGTTCTCCGGCGGCTGCAATGCTCACCTGGTCCGGACGCGGTGCTGTGGCACGATCATGTGGCCGCCGGCGCTTTTGTGATGCAGCCTCCAGCAGCCTCTCTGCTGGAGGCAGCATCACAGATGCGCCCGGCGGCCACGTGATCGCGCCACAGCAGCGCAACCGGACCTTCGGAAGCAGGTGAGTATTGCAGCTGCCGGAAAGGAACGCTGGCCGCGTGCTTTTCATGCACGCGGCCAGCTTCCCAGCCCCGCGGATACCGGCAAGCCGGCCCAGCGCTGGCTTCCGGTAACCTGGGGTTCGTGTATCGGGCCATTTGCACGAGTACTAAGATTTTGGGGATTACATTTCGAAAACTGTATTCCCCCCCCCCCCCCGCTTTTTTTTAAAAAAAAAAATTTTGTAGTAAATTATACGATATGATGGAAATAATATCTTTAGAAAGTCCATTTTAATGGCGGGTTATGGTATATAATATGTGTGGGTTGCTTAAACACAAACAGCGCAGAAATGTAAAAACAGCGGGCACATTCGGACGGACATTTGTAAAACCGCCCAGTCACTATGCCGTTAAGTGTTACTGCCAAACACCCCCCAATACATGTTCATCAACATCTAAGTAAAGTGATACCACCCATGTATATGTATGTCAGGTTATTTGAGGGCTAAAAGGCCTTACTTGGGGGTACACATTCTAGTTTCCAAGTTGAAATTTTCACATTTTGTCATCGTGCACCCATGTCCTATTTGAGGCATTTTTGAAGCGAGCCAAAGTAATCTACCCCCATCAAACCATATTTTTCTAGAAAGTACACACCCTAGGGTAGTTTATGTAGTGGTATTTTGACACTTTCCATGCACTAGTTCTACCAGTTTTTGTCAAACTTTCAGGTAGTGCATTTTTGTTGTTTTTTTTTCACACACATTTTACTTTAGGCATGAATTGTTCAATCCAGTTTTGTGTTCTGCCATGAAACACCCTGAAATTTGTTCAGCAACATCCCCTGAGTACAGTAAACCCCCCCCCTCACCGCCCAAGCATGCATAGATTTGTTGCATTGTTTTCAGGGCGCAACGCTAGTCTTCTGACTTGTTCTTGTAATTTTTCTAGTTTGACATATCTTCTTTGCCTATCTTCTTCTTGGGGGTTCTTTTTACCAATTTACATTTATTTTATTGCCATGAGCGTACATATATTTGGTAAGTGGACACCCCAAGGTATTGTAAATGGAGTGTGTTGATGCCATGGATGCAACAGTTTAACCCGTGTGAGGTGTGTGTGTGAGACGTGTGTGTGTGAGACGTGTGTGTGTGTGAGACGTGTGTGTGTGAGACGTGTGTGTGTGTGAGACGTGTGTGTGTGTGTGAGACGTGTGTGTGTGTGTGAGACGTGTGTGTGTGTGAGACGTGTGTGTGTGTGAGGTGTGTGTGTGTGAGACGTGTGTGTGTGTGAGACGTGTGTGTGTGTGAGACGTGTGTGTGTGTGTGAGACGTGTGTGTGTGTGTGAGACGTGTGTGTGTGTGTGAGACGTGTGTGTGTGAGACGTGTGTGTGTGAGACGTGTGTGTGTGTGTGACGTGTGTGTGTGAGACGTGTGTGTGTGAGACGTGTGTGTGTGAGACGTGTGTGTGAGACGTGTGTGTGTGAGACGTGTGTGTGTGAGACGTGTGTGTGTGAGACGTGTGTGTGTGAGACGTGTGTGTGTGAGACGTGTGTGTGTGAGACGTGTGTGTGTGAGACGTGTGTGTGTGAGACGTGTGTGTGTGAGACGTGTGTGTGTGAGACGTGTGGTGTGTGAGACGTGTGTGTGTGAGACGTGTGTGTGTGAGACGTGTGTGTGTGAGACGGTGTGTGTGTGAGACGTGTGTGTGTGAGACGTGTGTGTGTGAGACGTGTGTGTGTGAGACGTGTGTGTGTGAGACGTGTGTGTGTGAGACGTGTGTGTGTGAGACGTGTGTGTGTGAGACGTGTGTGTGTGAGACGTGTGTGTGTGTGAGACGTGTGTGTGTGAGACGTGTGTGTGTGAGACGTGTGTGTGTGAGACGTGTGTGTGTGAGACGTGTGTGTGTGAGACGTGTGTGTGTGAGACGTGTGTGTGACGTGAGACGTGTGAGACGTGAGACGTGTGTGAGACGTGAGACGTGTGTGAGACGTGAGACGTGTGTGTGAGACGTGAGTGTGTGTGTGAGACGTGAGACGTGTGTGTGAGACGTGAGACGTGTGTGTGAGACGTGAGACGTGTGAGACGTGTGTGTGAGACGTGAGACGTGTGAGACGTGAGACGTGTGAGACGTGAGACGTGTGAGACGTGAGACGTGTGTGTGAGACGTGAGACGTGTGAGACGAGAGACGTGAGACGTGTGTGTGAGACGTGTGTGTGAGACGTGTGTGTGAGACGTGTGTGTGAGACGTGTGTGTGAGACGTGTGTGTGAGACGTGTGTGTGAGACGTGTGTGTGAGACGTGTGTGTGAGACGTGTGTGTGAGACGTGTGTGTGAGACGTGTGTGTGAGACGTGTGTGTGAGACGAGACGTGTGAGACGAGACGTGTGAGACGTGTGTGTGAGACGTGTGTGTGAGACGTGTGTGTGAGACGTGTGTGTGAGACGTGTGAGACGTGTGTGTGAGACGTGTGTGTGAGACGTGTGTGTGTGTGAGACGTGTGTGTGTGTGAGAGACGTGTGTGTGTGTGTGAGACGTGTGTGTGAGACGTGAGTGTGAGACGTGAGACGTGTGTGTGAGACGTGAGTGTGAGACGTGAGACGTGTGTGTGAGACGTGAGTGTGAGACGTGAGACGTGTGTGTGAGACGTGAGTGTGAGACGTGAGACGTGTGTGTGAGACGTGAGTGTGAGACGTGAGACGTGTGTGTGAGACGTGAGTGTGAGACGTGTGAGACGTGTGTGTGAGACGTGAGTGTGAGACGTGAGACGTGAGTGTGAGACGTGAGTGTGAGACGTGAGTGTGAGACGTGAGTGTGAGACGTGTGTGTGTGTGTGAGACGTGTGTGTGTGTGAGACGTGTGTGTGTGTGTGAGACGTGTGTGTGTGTGAGACGTGTGTGTGTGAGACGTGTGTGTGTGTGAGACGTGTGTGTGTGTGAGACGTGTGTGTGTGTGAGACGTGAGATAGTCTTGCTTTCAAGTGCATGGAAGCATAGAAGACTATCAGAGAGCGTGAAAAGCTGGAGAATGAAAAATTCTAGGTCAAAATAGCCGATTTGGAAAGTGATATGAAAGGGAGAATTTTTCTGGTTTGGCTATTTTGACCTAGAATTTTTCATTCTCCAGTCATTCTCCTGCTTTTCACGCTCTCTGAATAACACTGTAAATGATTATTGCTAGTGTTTTGCATCAAGTACTGTGGAGGTCCTCCTATTGCTTAAAAATTTCCTGACTTTGTTTTTATGGACATGTGCTGACAGAAGTAAATTTAGTGTTCCTACTTAATATTGAGTTTACATGTTCTAGATTCTTCATTGTGATTCACAGCAAAGTATAAATTGAAAGCAAAATGGTTCTCCTTGAATATAGCAATTCCCTGTGTATTAAATACAAAGTACTTCCTCTTTACAGGTGCAGAAGCTGGAACGTGCTGCTCTTAAAGACCCAGTAAAATGTGCAGTGTCTTCAAAATATCAAACAGTGGAAAAGCTTCAGCAGTTTTACATATTTATTCCTTCCAAATTTAAGGTATTTGCAAGTGATTATACTTCTCTACACAATGATCTCCTTAATCGAAAAAGCTAACCATTGAATTGAAGTTGACATTTCTTTGAATGTCCTGACTGAATATACATATTTTTTTTATCACTCGAAGGCTGGCATCAGACGAACGCAGTCATCACGTCCGTGTCACTGCACAGTTTAACGTCCATCGTAGCATTGATTTGTGATATGTGTGAGGTGTGTATGTGTGCGTGTGTGAGGCCAACACACAAAGTACGTGCGCACCGAAGAGCGCACGCACAACACAGGTGGCAACGGATGCAATTTAGGTCTCGATGTAAAAGCACTAGGACGGACACCCAGAGTGCGCCATGTCCGCGTAGCGGCCTGTGTGCTTGATGACGCGACGTCAGATGCAGCGCATTTGCGACTTCCATCACGTTGACGTTCAGTTTTTTTGGTCTGGCTGACTGTACCTGTCTTTTAATTTTGGTTTTTGTTTCCCGTATTTCCCTTTTCTTTCTACATCCATCAAAAAAATAGCCTGTATGGTGTCTCCAGAATCTTCCGTCGTACGTCCGTCCGTTTTGCATGCACGCAGAGTGTGCTCAGACTGCGTTCGTCTGACATTAGCCTTGAGTTAAATTGCAAGCTCTTGGGTTATCTCTGCATGGTAACGAGAAGACCTGCAGGGAAAGGGCCCCCATGAGCTTGAAATCCAATGTCACACTTGGTAAGGAGGCATCTGGAAGAACCTGGGCTGTGGGTTTGAGGTGTTGGACATGTCAGGCTGGGGCACACAACCCACCAGAGTCACATCTTCTGATTGGCTAACCATAAGCTCTAACCACAATCCTAACGTCCAATCCTAGTGTCTGAAAATGATGCTCTAATTCTGCCACAGCCAAATTAGAGCATCCAAATTCATTGGCAGCTGAATTATCGAATTTTCCTATTTTATAACGGAAAGTTAGAATTTTATTAAGGACACGGAGGCGAATATTTTCATCTCTTTCTTGCTTTAATTAAATAGCAGCGTGTGTGTGTATATATATCTCTTGAGAATAAAGAAAATTGAACAAGTGTAACCTTTGTACAATCCATATGTAGCCCCCCCACCCACTCATAGTCCATTCCACGCTGTATATATGTCCCTCGAGAGCGTGCCACTTCCTCATTTCTTGGCTGCGAGGAAATTCAGAACAACACGAAGATCCAGAAGAAGAACCATTGGATATGTAACATCATCATAAATAGAAGAATCCAGGAACAGGAAAAACCGAACTTTAGAAGGTTGGACGGGAGGCTGGAAGAGAAAACAAACACGAAACAGCCATCAGAAATTTGAACCGCAACTGTATGTTATATACAGGACAAGCGGTACTGGCGTGGAACAGACAACAGAATATTCAAAAGTAGGACTCATAATTTATTAAATAACATCTCAACACAAACATGTGTAATGCATCACATGACGTAAGACCAGATGACTATAAATCTTTATTAAGACAAACAAACATGTAAAAAAAAATAAGTTATGTCAAAAGGGGTAGGGTAAATGAACAACAGGGGAGGGAAATATTTGCCTCCGTGTCCTTAATAAAATTCAAACTTTCCGTTATAAAATAGGAAAATTTGATAATTTTAAGGCAGGACACGGAGGCTCATATTTGCAAGTTTAAAGTCATATAAGGCAAGTCAAACAGTCAAGGTGTCAGTAGCCCAATGAGACACGGGTTTAAAATAAAATTCTCAAAGTGGACTCTCTAGACCTATCAGCTGAACGTAAAAAATCTTCTAATCTACAACCAGAAGCAACCGCCGTGGAGGCTACAGCGCTACGAACTGAGTGTGCACCAAAAAGTGATCAATACCTGCCAAATCAAAAATCCAACAAATCCACCGTGCTAAAGTGGGTGAGCTAACTGGAACGGTACCTTAAAAGAGATAAACAAGGGGGAAACCTCTTCCTGCCGGAAAAACCAAAGTACGTGCTTCGCACTCTTTGAGACAACGAACTGGGCATAATAACTGCTGAACTGGAAAAGCGGGAAAAAACGCATGACGTATAGAAGTTTTGGTACGTCTAGAAATATCAAAACGTACCCCATCGGGTAGAAAGGAACGCACTCCAAAATCAAGAGCTCTAACATCCCCAATGCGCTTACATGAAACTAAACATAACAACAAAGGCTTAGCAGATAATTTACGTAGAGATAAACCCTCGTTATCAGGCCAAGAAGTTAAAAAAAGTAAAACTATCGTGACATCCCATGTTACCACATATCGAGGCAACGGAGGGCGAGTCAAATGGGCCCCTTTAAGCAAACGACATACTAAGGGATGACGACCAGCAGGAATACCGTCAAAACCTAAATGTCCTGCCGAGATAGCCAAACAGAGAACATTAAGGGACCTGTAGGCAGAGCCCGAATCTAACATAGATGATAAAAAATTAAGGACATAATTTAAAGGTGCTGAAAAGGGATTCTGATTCCGTTCCGCATACCAACCAGACCATTTGTTCCAAGAAGATGGGTAAATTCCTCTAGTTCCAGGAGCCCAGGATCGTTTGAGTAATGCTGTAGACGATTCGGAAAAACCAACTTCCGGTCCTCTGATCCGGAGATTAACTAAGCCAGTAGGGGCAAGTTATTGGATAGTATTAATGGGTGAGGATTCCCTACTGCATCCAGAAGTAGGTCCTGAGATTGTGGTAATGAACAAGGGATGTCTATAGTCAGATCCATCAGTGACGGAAACCATGCCTGAGCGGGCCAAAAAGGAGTCACCAGAACTAGGGTGGCACATTGAGTCCGTACATTGGCTAGTACCTTGGGAATCGGTATAAAAGGAGGAAAGGCATAATGATGATTCCTTGACCAATCTTGGAGAAGAGCATCTGTGGCTGCTGCTTCTGGGTCTGGACGCCAACTGTAGAATGTCGACAGCTTTGCCTTTAGCCGGGAAGCAAAGAGAACCATGTGGAAAGGACCCCACAGATGAGAAAGCGCTGAAAAGACTGCGAATCGAAGAGACCAATCTCCTGCGTCTTGGAGATGTCTGGAGTTCCAATCCGCCACTACATTTGAAAGACCTGGTATGAGCTGTGCCCGAACGTATAGATGTTGCTGGAAACAGAAATTCCAGAGACGTCGAGCCATCTCCGTAAGTTGGATCGAATGATGACCTCCTAATCGGTTGATGTATTGTACCGCCGGAAAGTTGTCCAAGCGAAGAAGTAGCGAATGGTGATTCCTGTTCTTCACGAACCACCTGAGTGCGAAGAGGGCTGCCAGGAGTTCCAAGGCGTTGATATGAAGTAATGATTCTTTGCGGGACCATCTGCCCCCTGTCTGAATCGTTGCAACGAGCACCCCAGCCTTGGCGGCTGGCATCTGACTATCACAAGAGATGGAGGTGGAAAAAGGAGAGGGTTCCCGTTCCAGAGTGTTAAGTCCGATATCCACCAATGGAGATCGTCCTCCACGTCTGCAGTAATTTCTACTATCGCATTGTAAGGTGAGCCGGATCAGAGAAAATGACCCTTCAATCGTTGGAGGGCTCTGAAATATAGTGGGGTTGGGAGCACCGCTTCCCTGGTTGCTATTTGTCGAAGGGTCGCAGAACAGCGACGGAGAGAACGAGCCTCTTTCTGGATGGAAAGGACCTTCGAGGATGGGAGGCTCAGGGTCTGAGTCGTCGTATCTAGAAGGAGGATCAGAAATTCCAATTGTTTAGTTTGATATGGAAAGTTTGGACTTTGCGCACAAAGTCCTGGTGCACTAATAGGTACACTACAGTATTAAAGTGCGCCCAGTAGAAACAAATCCGTCGCTATAAAAAACACGCTATCTTCAGTTCTTTCTGTATAAGGGGTGAAGTACTTCTATATCCCAGAAAGATTCAGACACGATTCTACCAAGAGACCTCTTTGCCTCTGGACTCCTTAATTTATTAGACCAATAGGACAACGCCCAGTGGGTGATGGCTATACAACATAAACCAGTCAGCCCAGTAAGTACATTTACATATCAAAAGGACAGGGGAGTGCACTAGGATGGCTGACTAGTCCACTGTACATGCCTCATCCCTGTAAGGATGAGTCATGTCCATTGTCCCCGTCAGCCATGTTTGACCGACCATCCCCCATCACTGTCAGTATGGACCCCATTCAACACTGCTCAGATTTGATCAGTATCTAGTGAAGATCAGTCTACTTGTTCTTATAGATTTGAGACCTATCTGTGGAGACATTCCAGCTATTGTCAGCACACGGTACGAGTGTACAGACAAGGCAGGTATGTATCCAGAAAGGGAGTCCAGGCATCCATGCAATGGCGGTTACAAGTGCCGGGGCACCTTGTGATCGCTCCCCAGGAGCGATCAACATCCGGTTTTACCGGAGAGGTGCCCGGCACTTCTAGAGAGCGCTGGAAGCGATCGGATCGCTTCCAGCTGCTCTGTGTATATTGCAGGGATGCCTCGACATCGAGGCATCCTTGCAATATGATTACCTGCCGCCGGTCCGTCCGTGATCGCTCCCCCCGAGCGATCACTTCCGGTAGCGGCAGGAAGTACTGAGTGCCACGAGGTATCGTGGCACTCAGTACATAATAGATCACATGAGAGATCAGGTGCTCTGCTGGGTGCCTCGAGGGATCAAGGCACCCAGCAGAGTAAAAAAAAAGTGTAAAAAAATAAAAAAAAGGTTAAATAAAATTAAATAAAAAGGTATAAAAAAAAATAAACTGACAGCCAAGATGGCGCTGCCCTTCTAAGGGTCATCTTGGGGCTGAGTGGGACGTTCCTAGCCTGCCTCATCAGAGAGGCAGGCTAGCAACATCCAATCAGAAGTTAGAAAAAATCAAAATAAAATTTCTAATTTGTCAGGTCAGGTCAATATTTTGTAAATATTGGCTCTGACCTCTGTGATTCTCCCTCCCTCTCCTCACTTGTGTTTTGGTGAGTGAGAGAGATCAGATTTGACAGGTTAGAGATTTTAGGTAGATTTAGTGAGATTAGAAAAATTGAGGCAGATTTAGAGAGATTTTAGGGAGATTTAGAAGAATTGAGGCAGGTTTAGAGTGATTTAGAGAGATTTAGGTGTTTATTTGTATTTTCTTGTGAAACCCAACGGTTCTTCTATTTATAAAATTTTATAATCTATTATATATAATGTCTGAGAGGGTGTACAGCGCCGAGGAGGCATATGCCATCCTGGCGTCAGACTCAGACCCTGATTTCGACCCCGCTAACTGCTCAGAGACGTCGCTAGATACATCATCTACGCTGGCTGATGTATCTAGTGATGTTTCTGATGCAGATCCTGGGTCACCACATGCCAGCAGGAGACGCACAGCTCCAGCTGAGGAGTGGGTAGTGCCTCATCGCCAGAGGCCAGATATCCCTCCTTTCACGGCAAATCCTGGCATCAATATTGATGTTGCAGGATTTACCGCCACAGTTTTTGCAGGTGTTTATGGGGGATGATTTGTTGGGCCACATCGTGGCCCAATCAAATCTGTATGCCCATCAGCATTGTGCTGCGAAGCCAGACTCCTACTTGGCAAGGCAGCAATGGACCCCGCTAGATGTGCCAGAATTTCTGAAATTCTGGGCACTTACTATGCTGATGGGCATCATAAAGAAGCCCTCAATTCGCTCCTACTGGAGCAGTAGCCCCATCTGCTCTACCCCCATTTACCCCCAATCAATGTCACGTAGAAGGTATGAAAACATTTTGCGTTTCATGCACTTCAGTGACCACAGCCTGTGCCCTCCTAGAGAGCATCCCAGTTTGACAGGCTGTATAAAATCCGCCCCCTGATTACCCACTTCGCCGCCAGGTTTGCAGAGGCTTATACACCTGGAAGGAATATCTGCGTGGATGAATCCCTAATGAAATACAAGGGAAGGCTGGGATTCAAGCAGTATATTCCTTCCAAACGCTCCAGGTATGGAGTGAAGGTGTATAAGCTCTGTGACAGCGAGACTGGGTATACTCAGGCCTTCCGGGTGTACGAGGGAAAGGATAGTAGCCTTGACCCTCCAGGTTGCCCAGAACACATGGGAACCAGTGGCAAGATTGTGTGGAACCTACTTTTTCCCCTGATGAACAAAGGGTACCACTTGTATGTTGATAATTTTTATAAGAGTGTCCCTTTTGTTCAAGCTGCTGTATTGTTTTGATACAGCAGCATGCGGTACTGTTCGCAAGAACCGCGTAGGTTTCCCAGCACAGCTTGTCCGCACCCGGCTAAAAAGGGGGGAGACCTCAGCTCTGCGCCAAGAGGAGCTGTTGGCGGTCAAGTACAGAGACAAGAAGGATGTATACCTTCTATCCACCATCCACACTGAGAGGTCTGTGGAGGTCTCTGTACGTGGCAGAGCTGAGCGCATCAGGAAGCCAGTGTGCATCAAAGACTATAACCGGCATATGGGTGGGGTTGATCTGGCAGATCAGCTGCTCCAGCCCTACCAGATTATGCGGAAGTCAAGGGCCTGGTACAAAAAAGTTGCAATTTACCTGATGCAAATTGCAACCCACAATGCCTTTTTGCTCTGCAAAAAGGCAAACCCCGCAGTGACGCGGTCCTTTTTACAGTTTCAGCTCCAGGTCATTTCGGGGTTTTTGTACCAGGATGCACCTGCTCCCCAGGCGGTGATGGGGGACAGAGTTGGGGCTACACATTTTATTTATAAAATCCCCCCTACTGAGGGCAAACAGAAACCCCAAAAAAGATGCAGGGTGTGTTTCAAGAGGGGGCAGAGGAGAGACACAATCTTTTACTGCCCAGAATGCCCTGGACAACCCGGTCTGTGTCTTGGGGACTGTTTCAAGATATATCACACTGTGCGTGATCTGTGATTTTTTTATTTTTTTTTTCCTTTCTATTTTTTCTCACACTCCAGTTAGTTAGTTCAGTTTAGTTTTTTTTTTTCTTTTACTGCACCAGACTTTTACATTTTATTCGTACATTTTTATGTTCTACAATTGGTGCTGCCTTTTGCCAAAATCTTTGCACACCTATGCATGGGGGGCATGGGTGTACTCAGGAGACCTTGCAGAAAACAACCTGGAGAGTTTTCATGCAGTAACAAACAACAGTGTCTCCTAAATCACAGTCCAAATCTAATGTGGGCGTAAAAATCTGAAAATTGAAAAATTACCGCCACACACCTTCTCAAATGTTTTGGGCTAAAACCGTTGCATCCATGGCATCAAAGCACTCCATATGCAATACCTTGGGGTGTCAACATAACAAATATAAACAATTTTCTGGCAATAATTAAAACTGGGGTAGGCGGTAGACCCAAAACCAAAGATAGGCCTAGCTGAAGAAATAATCTCAATTTCAACTCCAATGACAAAGTCATAAAAATTGTATTTGAACCTTCCCAAAATCCTGGCAAACCTATGCATGGGGGGCATGGGTGTACTCAGGAGACCTTGCAGAAAACAACCTGGAGAGTTTTCATGCAGTAACAAACAGTGTCTCCTAAATCACAGTCCAAAACTGATGTGGGTGTGAAAATTAAAAATGACCACCAAACCGTATCCAATTTGTTTGGAGCAAACGGTTGCATCCATGGCATAAAAACACTCCATTTACAATACTTTGGGGTGTTAGCTTACCAAATATATGCACGTTCATAAAATTGGGATATGTAAAAAGGCCCCTAAAAAGAAGATAAGCAAAGAAGATACTGTATGTCAAATTAGAAAATTGACAAGCACATGTCAAAAGATTGGCGTAGCACCCCAAAAACAAGAGAACAAATCTATATATGGGTGGTATCAATTTACTCAGAAGATGTTGCTGAACATATTTTGGGGTGTTTTTTGGCAGTAACCCATAACTGGATTTGACAATTCATGCCTAAAGTACAATGTGTGTGAAAAAATAACACAAAAAGTGACTACCTGAAAGTTTGACATAGAGCTAGTGCATGGAAAGTGTTAAAATACAACTCTTTGAAGCACCCTAGGGTGTGCCTTTTCTAAAAATATATGGTTTGATGGGGGTAAATTACTTTGGCCGGCTTCAAAAATGTCCCAAATAGGACATGGAATTTTCACATTTCGTCATCATGCACCCAAGTTGGAAAACTGAAATGCGCACCCCCCAAATAAGGCCTATTAGCCCCCAAATGACCCGACATACCTATACATGGGTGGTATCAATTTACTCATAAGATGTTGCTGAACATATTTTGGGGTGCTTTTTGGCAGTAAACCTTAAAGTTCACAGTACATGTATTCTTAAATTGCGTTAAAAAAAAAAAATCACCAAAACTTTTTTTTTTCTTAAACTTTGGCATAGATTTGTGGTCAAATGGTTTGCATGGAAAGAGTCAAAATACCCCAAGTTTAATACCTTGATTTGTGTACTTTAAAAAAATATATGTGGAGGGTTATTCAGGAATTAGTGACAGATATCAGTGTTATAATGTCACTATCACTAGTTTTGAAAATAAACTCTTTGGAAATGGCAAAGTGCTACTTGCACTTATTGTTGCATAAAATAAGGAAAAAAGCGAGGAATATGTAAACATTGGGTATTGCTAAACTCAGAACTAAATTTAGAAACTACTAAGGAATTCATTTTTTTTGACGGCTGTTGATACATAAGAAATTTTGGGGGTCAAAGTTCGAAAAAGTGGTGTTTTTTCAATTTTTTTGTCATATTTCACAATGTTTTTTTTAGTAAATTATATGAAATGATGAAAAAAATGGTATCTTTATAAAGTCCATTTAATGACGAGAAAAACAGTGTAAAATATGTGTAGGTTGCATTATTAGTAATGATGGTATCTTTATCTTCCTCCTTTCCTCCTTGGCAAATCCTCTGGAGTTAGCTTTTTTGTTTCCCCCACTGGTGACTCGTTTATTCATTAGCTCATTCGATGGTATATGGAGGTGCTATATAAATTCCAGGGAGGGGAGGGAGCAAACCTTCTATAGACAGGTGCTAAAGTAATAAATATGCAGCAGGACGATATGGTATGCATAATTAAAAAAGTTATTTAAAAAGTAATCATAAAAGGGGATCAATTAAAACGCGTTTTCGCCTACCGGCTTCCTCAGTAAGTGTCCTCAGATAGTCTCTGGTTGAAAAATATCAGTGAAATGTTTAACTGATTTTCACCAGACATTTCACTGATATTTTTCACCAGAGACTATCTGAGGACACTTACTGAGGAAGCCGGTAGGCGAAAACGCGTTTTAAGTGATCCCTTTTATGATTACTTTTTAAATAACTTTTTTAATTATGCATACCATATGGTCTATTTTTATATGAATTTATATGAATACATTTTTGAATATAGTAGCATATTGTCCTGCTGCATATTTATTACTTTAGCACCTGTCTATATAAGGTTTGCTCCCTCCCCTCCCTGGAATTTATATAGCACCTCCATATACCATCGAATGAGCTAATGAATAAACGAGTCACCATTGGGAGAAATAAAAAGCTAACTCCAGAGGATTTGCCAAGGAGGAAAGGAGGAATATAAAGATACCATCATTACTAATATAAGTATTCTGATTTCTCTTGAGTGTTTTCAGTGTTAAGAGGAAAAAAAACAAAAAACAAACAAACCATACTCAATATTTTTTACCCACAGTTCACTTACAATTGTATCATACATATTGTATTCTAAAACAATGTTCTAATATACAAGGTGCGCCAGGAATTTGTTTTGTTCCTTTTAAAAGAAATAAAAATGCAGTAACGTGCCTAAAAATGTCGATGATAAAACATTGTATAAATGAATGGTACAATGTAAAGCTAAACTCTCTTCCCTTTAATCCTTTTTCTTCATTTTATTCCAGGACTGTTATCTTGTGTATGTTCTGAATGAATTGGCTGGGAATTCTTTTATGATCTTCTGTAGCACCTGTAACAACACTCAGAGGGTGGCCCTTCTACTTCGGAACTTGGGTTTCACTGCCATTTCTCTACATGGACAAATGAGCCAGGTATTTCTTCAGTGAATATTCTGTGACGAAACGGCCGCTTCAAAGTTTATTTGCATTTATTTTTCTTTACTATATACAGAGACAATAAACTGTAGAGTTTTGTGTGATGTGCTATGCTGTTGTCAAAGTGTGTATCTGTATGTTACAGTTACAAGTTGTTATATTTTGCACTCACAAAACAGTAGGAGAGGACCATGCTCAAGAGCTTGCACTCTAACCTTTTTTCTGCTTCCAAACCCCCCCCTCCTGTAAGTAATGGATTCCTTTTGTTCCTTTCTGTGCCCATGCTTACATTACCTTTCCCCCAGTTCTGGTTCGAACCACAGCCCTTATCAATTCCCTTTGTTAGACCAGGAAGGGTGTGTTTTTTTACGTTTGAATGTGTCTGTACCTGAAAACCTGTAAATAAAGCATTCTCCATTTGGATTTTGAATCCGCAACAACTCCCACAGTTTATGTATCAGCCAGTGGCAGAACTACCAGGGTCGCACTTGCGACCTGGCCATGGCATTCTGCCACTTTAGGGGGGGCCCAGAGCTCAGGCAGACATTTGCGCTGGTTTCCCTCAGCTCCGGGAACAGGCAGCCCGCATTCTGCAGCCATGTGTGTTCCAGCGGCGCACTCTCTTACCGCGGCGGCGGCGCTACAGCGAGCCTGTCCTGCTTCCCACATTCTACTGGAGCAGGCGCACGTTGCATTGGCGCTACCCCTTTACGTGACAGGGGGCGGCGGTTAGAGAGAGTGCGCTGCTGGAACACACATGGCTCCGGGCTGCCTGTTCCCGGAGGGAAACAGACGGGGCCCCCACTGTGCCTGGCCAAACCAGGCCCCTACGCCAGCGCTTCCTGTGTGTTACATTGCTGTGGATTCTGTGCCTGCTCATACACCCCAGTGTGTCCTGTGTGTTACATTGCTATGGATTAGTCAGGTTCAGAAATATTGGGACATCGACACAATTCTAACATTTTTGGCTCTATACACCACCACAATGGAGTTGGAATGAAACAAACACAATGTGCTCTGTCAGCTTTAATTTGAGGGTATGTACATCCAACTCAGGTGAACGGCGTAGGACTTACAGCAGTTTGCAGATGTGCCTCCCACTTGTTAAGGGACCAAAGTTAGTGGGAAAGAATAATAATCATAAATCAAACTTTTTCTTCTTATTACTTGGTTGCAAATCCTTTGCAGTCAATCACAGCCTGAATATATGAAAGAGAAATGGAATCAGCGCCTACACAATGTCCCCCATCCGTGGAAGGCAAAATACCTGAACAGAGCACCCAAAAGAGAACTCGTGGGTAGACAAAGTTGAAGAGTATCAGCTGCAGGCAGACAGACTCACTAGCTCTTTTGTTAATAAGGGTTACAGCAGGGATTCTGTTAGGAACATTGTGGAAGAAGTTGGGAAAGTTCATAGGCGTACTCTTATTAAATATAAATCACGGAACGACCCCACCCCTAAGGACTCTTTTGGAGTTCCTTTCATATTTGATTACAGTATAGGCAATAGAGGAATTAGGGGAATAGTTCGTCAGTACTGGGAGATCCTTAGACAAGACCCCATATTGCGGGAAATCATTCCCATAAGACCCCAATTTATTTGTAGGGGGGCTAAAAACATCAAGGATATTGTCGTTAATAGCGCTTTTGTGGGTAATAGGAGTAAGGGAGTGCCCATGTTAGGAGTCCGGAATGGATTTTATAAATGTGGGAAATGTTTGGGCTGTAAAAACAATTATGCCGTGAAAAAAATCCATGATGTGACCATAGGAGGCAGGAATTTTAAAATTGGGGGAGTGTACAACTGTGCCACTAAGTATGTCATATACTGTTTTACCTGTCCATGTGGATTAAATTACATTGGGAGGACTTCTAGATCCCTGTCCGTTAGATTAGGGGAACATTTACGCAATATTAGAAAGGGTTATGAGCTACATAATTTATCTATGCATTTCAAGGAGGTACATTCACAAGACCCCAAGGGATTAGAATTTTGTATTGTTAAAAAAATTAAGAGAAATTGGAGGGGGGGTGACCTGGACCTTACCCTAGCTAAGGAGGAGATGAGGTTTATTTTTGAATACGGCACCCTTATTCCTGCTGGCCTCAATAGTGAATTCGAAATTCGTCACTTTTTGTAAAGTGTGGTTCTTATCTACACTCATATCTTTACAATTCATTTTATATATTGTTTTTCCATATGCTGTTTTATGTACATTTATGCTTTAATGAGCTTTTTAATAGATTAGGATTTTTTTTCTTTACTTTCTTTCCCCCTTTTTTTCATTCATTCATTTATTCATTTACTCCTTATTCATTTTTACATTTACCTTTTATTCATCTTTCTATTTATTTATTTATTTCCCCCTTTTTCCCCCTGGTTGTTCATCAGTTATATATTCAGGCATTAGGTACTTTACATCCATTGTTGCCCTGTTTATTGCAGGTGTATGCCTTTTTATTGCTTTATACGTGTAATCATATATGTTTCTCATGTGCCCTCTCCTTTTGTATGGAATACACCACCTGGCGGAGATGGAGTTGCTGTTGTGGGATATGGCCCTGAATTGCACGTCCATAGCGCGGACCTCTGCGTATGTATGTCCTTCTGTGATGGATCTATTGTTGGGGATAAGGGCGCCTCCTTCCTGTAAGAGGCGGTGCATATGGACCCAGAGGGAGGGGATCTGGACACTGTGCGCTTGGGAGGAGGAAGTGTGGCGGACGGACATTCCGGCGCATGCGCCCATCTACACTGCGGAGGAGTGGTCACGTGATACTGGAAAAGGAATTCCGGAAACGCTGGGAACCAAGCTGACACGCAGTAGAGAACGGATGTGACGTCTGTCATCCTATACACCTGTACATGTGATTATTAATGCTATATATGCTTTTCTGTGATGTTTGCAACGGTTATCTTTTATTTTTCATACCAACTGAGGAAGCTGCGGGAGCAGCGAAACGCGTTTTGGTTTTATTATCTTTTATTCATTGAATTTATTTTGATCTGTATATTAAATACAATTGCTTTTATGGTGGAGATCGTGCCAGCTTTTTATTCATCCAAAGGGGACTGGTGCATCCTCAATTGCATTCAGGCGCATATACGGAGCCAGTGTTTTTACACAGGTTCCTTACCACGTGAGTGTTACAATTATCTGATTTACACCTGTTGTGGTATACAATGCTATACTATGGTCTGTTTCTGCTCTACTCCATATATGGTCCACGCAAGTAAACCTAGGAACCACACGAGGACGGGACGGGGTCATCCCTGAAGGGACCCACTGCCTTCATATTGAGCCTATATTGCACAGGCTCCATCATTTGTGAGTTTTCTTCCTCCTCGTGTGATTATCATTACACCTTGTGCTGATATACTGCGCCAAATATGTGTTTCTTTATTTTTTATGTCCTGTGATCATCATTCACCTTATTGGGTACCAGAGCACACAGGGTAATATATTTTTTATCTATATCCAACTTTGTCTACCCACGAGTTCTCTTTTGGGTGCTCTGTTCAGGTATTTTGCCTTCCACGGATGGGGGACATTGTGTAGGCGCTGATTCCATTTCTCTTTCATATATTTACTTCTTTTTGGGTTTTTGGGAAGACCCATGGGGAACATAGCTGCCGGACTGTTCCACTACCGTGTTACTATTCCCTCCACCACTTGCCTGTCCAGCGCCTCCAGGTTGTTGTTAATCACAGCCTGAAGTCTGGAACGCATAGACATCACCAGACGTGGGTTTCATCCCTGGTGATGCTCTGCCAGGCCTCTACTGCAACTGTCTTCAGTTCCTGCTTGTTCTTGGGGCATTTTCCCTTCAGTTTTGTCTTCAGCAAGTGAAATGCATGCTCAATGGGATTCAGGTCAGGTGATTGACTTGGCCATTGCTTAACATTCCACTTCTGTCCCTTCAAAAACTCTTTGGTTGCTTTTGCACTATGCTTTGGATCATTGTCCATCTGCACTGTGAAGAGCCGTCCAATGAGTTCTGCAGCATTTGGCTGAATGTGAGTAGATAATATTGCCCGACACCTTTCAGAATTCATCCTGCTGCTTTTGTCAGCAGTCACATCATCAATAAATACCAGAGAACCAGTTCCATTGGCAGCCATACATGCCCACATCATGACACTACCACCACCATGCTTCACTGATGAGGTGGTATGCTTAGGATCATGAGCAGTTCCTTTCCTTCTCCATACTCTTCTCTTCCCATCACTCTGGTACAATTTGATCTTGGTCTCCTCTGTCCATAGGATCTTGTTCCAGAACTGTGAAGGCTTTGTTGAGTGTTGTTTGTCAAACTCTAATCTGGTCTTCCTGTTTTTGAGGCTCACCAATGGTTTACATATTGTGGTGAACCCTCTGTATTCACTCTGGTGAAGTCTTCTCTTGATTGTTGACTTTGACACACATACACCTACCTCCTGGAGAGTGTTCTTGATCTGGCCAATTGTTGTGAAGGGTGCTTTCTTCACCAGAGAAAGAATTCTTCGGTAATCCACCAGTTGTTTTCCGTGGTCTCCCGGGTCTTTTGGTGTTGCTGAGCTCACCGGTGCGTTCCTTCTTTTTGAGAATGTTCCAAACAGTTGTTTTGGCCACGCCTAATGTTCTTGCTATCTCTCTGGTGGGTTTGTTTTGTTTCTTCAGCCTAATGATGGCTTGCTTCACTGGTAGAAACATAGAAAAATGTCGGCAGATAAGAACCTTTCGGCCCATCTAGTCTGCCCAATTACATGGATACTTTACCCGGATTTATCTTTTGTTTAGGATAGCCTTATGCCTATCCCATGCCTGCTTAAATTCAATTACTGTTTTGGCCTCTACCACTTCAACTGGAAGGCTGTTCCATGTATCCACCACCCTCTCAGTAAAATAATGCTTCCTGATGTTACTTTTAAACCTTTGCCCCTCTAATCTATGTCCTCTTGTTTTGCTACTTTGTTTCCTTTTAAATATACTCCCTTCCTCTACCTTGTGGATTCCCTTTACGTATTTAAATATTTCTATCATATCTCCTCTGTCTCGTCTTTTTTCCAAGCTGTACATGTTAAGATCATTAAGCCTTTCCTGGTAACTTTTCTCCTTCAAGCCGTACACCATTTTATTAGCCCTTCTCTGAACTCTCTCTAAGATGTCTATATCCTTCTGGAGATACAGTCTCGAGTACTGCACACAGTACTCCAAGTGAGGTCTCACCAGTGCTATGTACAGTGGCATGAGCACTTCCATTTTCTACTGCTAATACCTCTCCCTACACAACCAAGCATTCTGCTAGCATTTCCTGCTGCTCTATTACATTGACTACTTACCCTTAGATCCTCTGAAATAATAACCCCTAAGTCCCTTTCCTCAGATGTTGAAGTTAGAACTGTATCAAATATTCTGTATTCAGTCCTTGGGTTTTTACGTCTCAGGGGCATTATCTTGCACTTATCCACATTAAAACTCAATTGCCACAGCTCCGACCATTTTTTTTAGTTTACCTAAATCATTTGTCATTTGGCTGATCCCTCCAGGAACGTCAACCCTGTTGTAAATCTTTGTGTCATCAGCAAAAAGACATACTTTTCCATTAATACCCTCTGCAATATCACTAATAAAAATATTAAAGAGAATGGGTCCAAGTACTGACCCCTGAGGTACCCCACTGGTAACAAGACCTTGCGCCGAATAAACTCTATTTACCACAACCCTCTGTTGCCTGTCACTCAGCCACTGCCTAATCCATTCAACAATATTGGAATCCAAGCTCAAAGATTGCAATTTATTGATAAGCCTTCTATGCGGAACAGTATCAAAAGCCTTACTGAAATCTAAATAAGCAATGTCTACTACACCACCTATGTCTATTATTTTTGTTACCCAATCAAAAAAATGAATAAGATTAGTTTGGCATGATCTCCCTGAGGTAAACTCATGTTGTTTCTGATCCTGTAATCTATGTGTTTTTAGATGTTCAATAATCCTTTCCTTTAACATGGTTTCCATTAATTTCCCCACTACTGACGTAAGACTAACTGACCTATAGTTCCCCGATTCCTCTCTACTACCCTTGTAAATGGGCACAACATTTGCTAATTTCCAGTCTTCTGGGACAACTCCCGTTAACAGATTTATTTAACCAATCCTTGTTAACGGTTTTGCTATTGCACCACTGAGCTCTTTTAACAATTTAGTGTGGATCCCATCAGGCCCCATTGACTTATTTGTCTTTACTTTAGACAGCTGCTGTAGAACCTCCTCCTCTGTAAACTCGTATGTAAATGTCTCGTTAGTGTTTCCTCCTAACTGAGGTCCCTTTCCTTCCTTTTCTTCTGCAAAGACTGAACAAAAATATTCATTGAGGCAGTCAGCGAGACTTTTATCCTCTTCTACATACCTTTCTTCCTTCGTTTTTAATCTAACTAATCCTTGTTTTACTTTTCTTTTCTCATTTATGTATGTGTTCTCAAAATGTTGTGTCCCCCTTTTTTACTGACTGAGCTATTTTCTCTTCTGCGTGTGCTTTGGAAGCTCTTATAAATTGCTTTGCCTCTTTCTGCCTAATCTTCTAGGTTTGCCTATCTTTTTGTTCTTCACTATTTTGGCCACTTCTGCAGAGTACCACAGTGGTTTCTTCCCTTTTTTGTTTTTGCTAACAAGCCGAATGCAATTGCCTGTGGCCTTCAATAATGCTTCCTTTAAATAATCCCATTTCTCCTGGACTCCCTTTAAACTCCTCCAGTTTGATAATGACTCATTCACACAAAATTTTATTTTAGAAAAATCTGTTTTTTCAAAGTCTAAAACTTTTGTTTTTGTGTGGTGCGGCTCCATCCCTGTTCTTATATTAAACCACACGGACTGGTGATCACTAGATCCCAAATTTTCACCTACAACAACGTCTGATACCAAACCTCCATTTGTGAGTATTAAATCCAATATGTGACAACTCTTTGGATCTCATCTTGAGAGTTGACAGCAACAGATTCCAAATGCAAATAGCACACTTGAAATTAACTCTGGGCCTTTTATCTGCACATTGTAATTGGGGTCACACACCTGGCCATGGAACAGCTGAGAAGCCAATTGTCCCATTACCTTTGGTCCCTTAACAAGTGGGAGGCACATCTGCAAACTGCTGTAAATCCTACACCGTTCACCGGAGTTGGATGTACATACTCTCAAATTAAAGCTGACAGTCTGCGGTTAAAGCACATTGTGTTTAATTCCAACTCCATTGAGGTGGTGTATAGATCCAAAGATGTTAGAATTGTGTCAATGTCCCAATATTTCTGGTCCTGACTGTATGTGTCTGCTCATACACCCCAGCGCTTCTTGTAGGTTACATTGCTGTGGATTATATGCCTGCTCAAACACCCCAGCGTTCACTATGAGATAAATTGTTGTGCATTATGTGACTGCTCATACACGCCAGTGCTTCCTGTGAGTTTTATTGTTGTGGAGCTCTGTGATATGCTCATACGCACCGCACATTACAGGGAGTTTTATGGCTGTGGAGCTCTGTAATGTGCAGTGTTTCAGGATTGTCAGGATTACCGGGGGGGCTTTCAATATGGTGGTGACCTATTTAAAGTAAGTTGAACTAATTAACATAAATGGCGTACGATCTTTTAATATTTCATGGGAAAAAAAAATAAAAAAAATATGGATCTTTTGTGAGGGGGGCCTTCATGGATTCTCACACCGGGGCCCTCAGGTTTCTAGTTATGCCACTGAGGTTGGCTATACAAGCACTGTCTTATACAGTGGAAAGGGGCGCCCAGACGGAGGGTACCCCGATTCTTAACACTGGTTGGCAGCACGGTGGCATTGCCTTTCCAGGTGGAGGGAGCCGATGGACATCTGAAACGGATAATGCTGAAAGAATTGGCAGTGGCTCCAGGACTGGCATCAAGCAACAATCCAAAAGCCATGGAGGACAACCATGCCAGTTCAATCGTGTCCCAAGACTCCGTAGAGACAGAGTTTCAGAAAGAGATGTGGATGAGGTTGGCATTGGTAGGTCCTAACCCCTCTGAAAAGGTCATCCTAGCCATCGTGAAAGCGGTCAAGGCTTTTCTAAAAAGGAAAGAGAATGCAGAGACGCTGGGCAGAGATGCGACCACCCGAGGGAGCTGTGCTGGATAAGAAAAAGATTGACACTAAGTGTGTGCAGTGCAACGAGGACCAGTTTTTTCTCTGGATCGAGCCAGAGGATATTTGCAACCAGGAGGATTGCCTGGTGACGGTGAGAGAGTGAAAGGCTCACCGGCGAGTTACTAGGAGGCTGGTCAGCCAGCCCAGATAGCCCACAATATGCTCCAAGACCAGGATGGCTGAGGGAGCTGGAAAGCCTAGAGTTGATGGGGCCAGCAATGGACTTAAAAAGTTTGCAGAATGCAGCACAGCAACAAGTTCCCGAGACCCCTGGAGGAAGCCTCCCCCACACCAGCCAGCGGGAAGAGGAAGAAAAAGAGGGGCCGTCGAGGTAAAGCAGAGTGAAACTCCATCACAGCCCGGGGATTACAGCATTAAGCCATCTTCCAGCGGGCAGTATCGGGGCACTGGACAGACTGGCACCCAGGCTTTTCCCCTCCTGAAAGATGGGGCCACGCAGTCCACGGACGGTCTGGTCAGCTTGTTGCAGGCTGAGTTGGTTGCTGCTCGGGCACAGATAATGGCCCTGACAGAGACCTTGCAAGAGCATCAGACCGAACTGCGAGTGGTCACAGAGGAGATTGTTGCTGCATGGAAGTGCAAGAGCAGTCAGCCACTATACAACAATTGTCGGCCCAGCTTCGGGCCTGCGAGGACTCTATCCCCACCGTACACACGGAGCTCAGTGGAGCCCACGCTCAAATAGAGAAGCTGAAGCACGGCTTATGTGTAATGATTGAGCAGCTAGAGGCTGAGGGGCGAACCAGAGCTGCTCTACAGACAGAAATGACCGCTTTTAAAACTCGTCTGGCGCTCTGTGAGCAGGAGTTGGAACAGACACAGCTCTCCCGGGATACTATGCAGGCACTGTGAGCAGGACGAGGAAATACAGCTGCTCCAGAACCAACTCCAGCTGTGCCAACGCCACCTGCAAGAAACTGACGCAGCTCTGAAAGAGAGCCTCGCTCAAACCAAGGCAAACGAGAAGGACGTGAGCCGTCTGACACACCAACTAGTGGTGTTGGCGCAGGAGCACCAGGGCACTACCAGCCACCTGAAGGCTGAGCTTGATGGGACACGAGTACAGTGCCAATAGCTTCAAGATGAGCTGTCCCTACTACAAGCTACCTGAAAACCTGTACAACTCCAGTTTGTGTCGGGCTATACTTTGTGTGGATACACGCACCGTCTTATACAGTGGAAAGGGGCGCCCAGACGGAGGGTACCCCGATCCTTAACATATTCGCTCTATTTAAAAACTAATTAATTCAAATGAATATTTTGGGTCTCTTTTCAATGTATGGATTATATATCCGAAATAAATGTATGAGAACGGTTTATATGTTCGTGCTTGAAGTGTAGTTCTAAATTAACACTCATAGTGACCCAGATATTAATCTACTTCATAATGTTATAAATTCTATAACTAAAACACTGTAGGAAATAGGGCTGTGCAATTAATCGCAATCGAATCGCGATTTCCGACCATGCAATTTCTAAATCGCATAAGGCTGCAATTTTCGGCTCCCTGTTAACTTCCGGCGGCATGGTGCTTTGGGCGCTCGCAGGGGGAACCACGTGACGAGCCACGTTCTCGCGGCTCGTCACATGGTTCCCCCAGGCGAGCGCCCAAGCTCCATGCCGCCAGAAGTTAAAAGGGAGCCGAACACGTGGCGCACAGAGGTGAGCTGGGGCAGTATCCACGTACTGGGGCAGTATATCCAGGAGCTGGGGCAGTATCCACGTACTGGGGCAGTATATCCATGAGCTGGGGCAGTATATCCATGAGCTGGGGCAGTATATCCATGAGCTGGGGCAGTATATCCATGAGCTGGGGCAGTATTTCCATGTGCTGGGGCAGTATTTCCATGTGCTGGGGCAGCATTTCCATGTCCTGGGGCAGCATTTCCATGTGCTGGGGCAGCATTTCCATGTGCTGGGGCAGCATTTCCATGTGCTGGGGCAGCATTTCCATGTGCTGGGGCAGCATTTCCATGTGCTGGGGCAGCATTTCCATGTGCTGGGGCAGCATATCCATGTGCTGAATACTGAATACATTTAGAATGTATGTAGCATGTTTGAAAAAGCAAAAACAATTGGCTAAATCGCAAATAAAATCGCAATATTCATTCAAGAAATCGCAATATGATTATTTTGTCAATATTGCACAGCCCTAGTAGGAAACACCTTTTGATTTTTCAAGACAACCTTAAGCATTCTACTTAAGTCACTCCCGCTAACAGTATAGGTACAATTATTAATAGCACTTACAGTTCGTGTCAACTTTCCTTTTGTCCAGTCGCGATCGACTCTTTCTCTAGTTTCCGCTTCAGGACATCGAAAATGGTGAACCGTGGAGCTGCTTTTTGTAATGTCATTCCCTGATGGAGAGAATCTGGAACTGGACTTTGCCATTCTGGTCCAATCTAGAGATGTCTGGGCAGTTTTAACATTTGATCTCAAAATTCCAATAATTAAAGACAATATGAATTTTAGAAACTACTGTTTTTATGTATAAATCGGTGTTAAAAATCTGGTTTAATATTCATTTGGTTAAAGTAATCAACAATCAATCTGTTTTACCAAACACAAATTATTTGTCGTTTACATATTGAATATATCAAATACTTTATAGGTTAGAATGAATATGTGAAAACATGGCTAGATGTCTTTATCAAACCTTGTGACCAATGAAATGAGATCGCAGGTTTGGGTTGCAGCTACTTTGACATGGCAAACTCAATATAAAACGTGGAAGGGTGGGTTTTGTGTCTTATGTGCAGTGCCAACAATATTAAATTTAATATGTGCAGCCAGATATGGAAGTAAATGGTATTCACAACCTCATAAATACCTAAGTTGAAAACGAAAAAAGAAGGGAAAGTTCCTTACGGCGCAAAACCTTCTATATAAATCAATATATCCTAAATAGCCTTTTTGACATTAAGATTATTATATATGCCAAAATAATTTTTTGTATCGGTGCAAACAATTCTATTAGTCTCAAATGAGTAGACCTTTTCTTTTGAACAGTCGCTTAGAATACATAAATAGCGTTGCAATGCCCTCTAGTGGTCACAGAAACGATTGTCTTTAAAAGTGTCTTTGGAGGTTCGAGCCCAGTAAAATCCATTTAGCGTAACCGTTCTGTTTCCCCACAGTTGCGTTCGGTGAATTTTCTTTCCCTCTTGTTTATTGGGAATATGTACCTCCAAAATACAGAGAGAACAGAAAAACACTCAATTGTGCAGATTGTTTTGATCGTATAGTTCTTATGTTAGTGGACATTTAGACTTCTCACATTATTCAGTGCCTAACACCTAGACACTGGCAGCAAGGTTTTCAGTGGATACGCTGCATCCTCTTTGGTAACTCCATTCGTTCCTTAGGCACCACGGTTCAGAAAAGAGGTGGAGAGAAAGATGGCGCTCGCATTGCGCAGATTTATCCCCAATTGGACATGAAATCAATTACCGATCGGGAGAAATATTACTCACATATTACGAGTGAATTGAGGAGCACTGATTCTCCCTTTCGTTACCCTCCGTTAGAAACATAGAAACATAGAAAGATGTCGGCAGATAAGAACCTTTCGGCCCATCTAGTCTGCCCAATTACATGGATACTTTACTTGGATTTATCTTTTGTTTAGGATAGCCTTATGCCTATCCCATGCTTGCTTAAATTCAATTACTGTTTTGGCCTCTACCACTTCTACTGGAAGACTGTTCCATGTATCCACCAGCCTCTCAGTAAAATAATGCTTCCTGATGTTACTTTTAAACCTTTGCCCCTCTAATCTAAGACTATGTCCTCTTGTTTTGCTACTTTGTTTCCTTTTAAATATACTCCCTTCCTCTACCCTGTGGATTCCCTTTACGTATTTAAATGTTTCTATCATATCTCCTCTGTCTCGTCTTTTTTCCAAGCTGTACATGTTAAGATCATTAAGCCTTTCCTGGTAACTTTTCTCCTTCAAGCCGTACACCATTTTAGTAGCCCTTCTCTGAACTCTCTCTAAGATGTCTATATCCTTCTGGAGATACGGTCTCCAGTACTGCACACAGTACTCCAAGTGAGGTCTCACCAGTGCTCTGTACAGTGGCATGAGCACTTCCCTTTTCCTACTGCTAATACCTCTCCCTACACAACCAAGCATTCTGCTATCATTTCCTGCTGCTCTATTACACTGACTACTTACCTTTAGATCCTCTGAAATAATAACCCCTAAATCCTTTTCCTCAGATGTTGAGGTTAGGACTGTATCAAATATTCTATATTCAGCCCTTGGGTTTTTACGTCCCAGGTGCATTATCTTGCACTTATCCACATTAAAACTCAATTGCCACAGCTCCGACCATTTTTTTAGTTTACCTAAATCATTTGTCATTTGGCTGATCCCTCCAGGAACGTCAACCCTGTTGCAAATCTTTGTGTCATCAGCAAAAAGACATACTTTTCCATTAATACCTTCTGCAATATCACTAACAAAAATATTAAATAGAATGGGTCCAAGTACTGACCCCTCAGGTACCCCACTGGTAACAAGACCTTGCGCCGAATAAACTCCATTTACCACAACCCTCTGTTGCCTGTCACTCAGCCACTGCCTAATCCATTCAACAATATTGGAATCCAAGCTCAAAGATTGCAATTTATTGATAAGCCTTCTATGCGGAACAGTATCAAAAGCCTTACTGAAATCTAAATAAGCAATGTCTACTGCACCACCTGTGTCTATTATTTTTGTTACCCAATCAAAAAAATGAATAAGATTAGTTTGGCATGATCTCCCTGAGGTAAACGCATGTTGTTTCTGATCCTGTAATCTATGTGTTTTTAGATGTTCAACAATCCTTTTTCTTTAACATGGTTTCCATTAATTTCCCCACTACTGACGTAAGACTAACTGGCCTATAGTTCCCAGATTCCTCCCTACTACCCTTCTTGTGAATGGGCACAACATTTGCTAATTTCCAGTCTTCTGGGACGACTCCCGTTAGCAAGGATTGGTTAAATAAATCTGTTAACGGTTTTGCTATTACATCACTGAGCTCTTCTAATAATTTAGGGTGGATCCCATCAGGCCCCATTGATTTATTTGTCTTTACTTTAGACAGCTGCTGTAGAACCTCCTCCTCTGTAAACTGATATGTAATTGTCTCGTTAGTGTTTCCTCCTAACTGAGGTCCCTTTCCTTCCTTTTCTGCAAAGACTGAACAAAAATATTCATTGAGGCAGTCAGCGAGACTTTTATCCTCTTCTACATACCTTCCTTCCTTTGTTTTTAATCTAACTAATCCTTGTTTTACTTTTCTTTTCTCGTTTATGTATCTAAAAAATGTTTTGTCCCCCTTTTTTACTGACTGAGCTATTTTCTCTTCTGCGTGTACTTTGGAAGCTCTTATAAATTGCTTTGCCTCTTTCTGCCTAATCTTATAGGTTTGCCTATCTTCTTCACTCTGCGTTGTTTTATAATTATTGAATGCTGTCTTTTTTGTTCTTCACTATTTTGGTCACTTCTGCAGAGTACCACAGTGGTTTCTTCCCTTTTTTGTTTTTGCTAACAAGTCGAATGCAATTGCCTGTGGCCTTCAATAATGCTTCTTTTAAATAATCCCATTTCTCCTGGACACCCTTTAAATTCCTCCAGTCTGATAATGACTCCTTCACACAAAGTCTCATTTTAGAAAAATCTGTTTTTTTAAAGTCTAAAACTTTTGTTTTTGTGTGGTGCGGCTCCATACCTGTTCTTATATTAAACCATACTGACTGGTGATCACTAGATCCCAAATTTTCACGTACAACAACGTCCGATACCAAACCTCCATTTGTGAGTATTAAATCCAATATGGCCTCTTTACGGGTCGGCTCCTCAACTACTTGTGTTAGAGATAATCCCAGTAGGGAGTTTAGAATATTTGTACTCCTGGTGCACCCAGCAGTTTTGGTTTTCCAGTTCACATCAGGAAGATATCCTGATATCCGTTGATATGGACGTTGCGGCAACACTGGAATCGGGAGTTAAATAAAATCCATGTTTATAAAAATAGTAATTGGTACTCTCCAGGTATAGAAAATAAAAGTAAATGGTACAGAAATGCGTTTCGCCTACTCATATCGGCCTCATCAGGCTGTACATTCTTCCTGCCACTTCTTTTATTTTCAATTTCAGTCACACCGATTTTTCCGTCAGTCTCCTTGCGCATGAGTGAGGGGTGATACGGAAGTGATCTTGCATTCCATTCTTGCTGTTCAAAACTGCGTATTAACGTAACATCCTAACAAAGAGGGAATGTTATCGGTGGTTATTCACAATGTTATCTTATGTTATGGATTTTATGGATGCAGCAACTGCCTTAGTTGTTGAAGTACTGGCAGTAAGAAGAGCCAAACCAGCCGGAAAAAAAAATGGGGAACATAAGATTAACGACTTATTAACGTGCTTTTCCCTCAATGTCATCTATATGATTGTCCATGCGGTCTTAAATATATAGGCCGCACAACAAGAGCATTAAATATGTGGATTCGGGAGCATTTAAGGAATATTATTAAGGGATATGAACAGCACAGTATGTCTCTACATTTCAAAAAATTTCATCAAGATCCAAAAGGTTTGCAATTTATGGCAGTTAAGAAAATACGAAAACCAAAAAGAGGAAGAAATATAGAGAAGTTTCTTGGCAAAGAGGAGATGAGATTAATATATGAATTTGGATCATTACAACCTAACGGCTTAAATGCTGATTTTGAACTTTGTTATTTTTTAAGAATAAATTACTAATTTTCCCCTTTTCTTCCCTTTGTTATTTTCTAGAATTACTCACCCTCTCATAATAAATTTCCCCCTCCCCTCTCCTCTCATATTAATTTCCAGTAAATTGATATTTTTATCCCCATATTTCCTATTCCAGATTTATAGTATACAGTATCTATAGTACACATTAAACCACATCTTCCTTTTTTCCATTTTGGAACACTATCTTTGAGATTTGGCATGAATGAAAGGGTTTATTTGCATTTTATTTTAATAACTTCTGATAATATAGCTCCCCTCTTTTTGGAACAAGATTTTTTTAAATTTGGACATTTATGGAAGGGTTTGTCTATACCTTTAAGAATAACCTCTGATAATGTAACATTATATGAATAATCCTCGATAAGATAACATTGTGAATAACCACCGATAACGTAACATCCTAACAAAGAGGGAATGTGAATACGCAGTTTTGAACCGCAAGAATGGAATGAAAGATCACTTCCGTATCACCCCTCACGCATGCGCAAGGAGACTGACGAAAAATTGATGGGACTGAAATTGAAAATAGGAGGAGTAAGTGGCAGGAAGAATGTACAGCCTGATGAGGCCGATATGAGTAGGCGAAACGCATTTCTGTCCCCCAGCTCACATGGATATATATATTGTTCCCGGCTCACATGGATATATATATTGCTCCCAGCTCACATGGATATATATATATATTGCTCCCAGCTCACATGGATATATATATATATATATTGCTCCCAGCTCACATGGATATATATATATATATATATATGCTCCCAGCTCACATGGATATATATATATATATTGCTCCCAGCTCACATGGATATATATATATATATTGCTCCAGCTCACATGCTATAATATATATATATTGCTCCCAGCTCACATGGATATATATATATATATTGCTCCCATGGATATATATATATTGCCCCCAGCTCACATGGATATATTTGCCCCCAGCTCACAAGGATATATATATTGCCCCCAGCTCACATGGCTATAATTGCCCCCTGCTCACATGGCTATAATTGCCCCCTGCTCACATGGCTATAATTGCCCCCTGCTCACATGGCTATAATTGCCCCCAGCTCACATGGGTATAATTGTACCCAGCTCACATGGGTATAATTGTCCCCAGCTCACATGGGTATAATTGGCCCCTGCTCACATGGGTATAATTGCCCCCATCTCACATGGGTATAATTGGCCCCCATCTCACATGGGTATAATTGGCCCCCATCTCACATGGGTATAATTGGCCCCCATCTCACATGGGTATAATTGGCCCCCATCTCACATGGGTATAATTGGCCCCAGCTCACATGGGTATATTTGCTCCCAGCTCACATGGGTATAGCAGCAGGTAGAGGCTGTGCGCATCCAGGAGAACAGGATGCGTGCGCAGCAGCTGGTAGAGGCTGCACGCGCATCCTGTAGAGCCGGATGCGCTCGCAGCAGACGGCTATAGGCTGCGTGCGCATCCGGCTCTACAGGATGCGCGCGCAGCCTCTACCCGGCTGCTGCGTGCGCATCCTGTTCTCCTAGATGCGCGCGCGGCCGAGGGGTAGAGGCTGCACGCTGATCCAGTGTTTCTCCGAAGCTGCGCATCAGGCTTCTGTTGGCTGCGCGCGCATGTCATGGGTGATGGGAAAGTCATTGGGCCACAACATACTGATGCCATCTGCCATATTCGGAGAGTTGCTAATACATATGGGGAGGTATGTGCCATTCGTCTAGATTGTTTCAAGGGAAGCCATGGTAGAGTTGACAAAGGTATTCTTATCCTTTCTTGTTCAATCCCTCTCCATTGTTTATTTACCCCCTCTCTAGTCCATTCTACCACCCGTTATAGGTGACATGCTCTATAGTATTGATAGAAATTTGGTAGGGCTAAGCCCCCATCGTACGTGTCAGCGTCTGATAGTTTACTCGTGGGTGTTTATCTCTCTATATATATGCTGTAATCATAGATTTAAGGGATACGAAAAAAGAGCCTTGCAAATTTATGGGTATCATCTGGAGGACATATAAGAGCCGTGGTTGTATATTCATCTTTATGACCGCTACACTTCCTAGCCATGAGATCTGAGGGTACTTCCAGGGATTTAGATCTGCCTGTATTTGACGTAGTAAGGGTATAACATTTTCGGCAAACATCTGTGTTTATCGTGTACCCGGGTATAGGGAAAACTGCGCTCTAAGATATTCATTCTTATTTGTGGTATATTGATGTTAAGCAGATGTGATTTTGTGGCATTGCTTTTAAAGTTGGATAACTGCCCATATTTCTTGAAAGCTTCTAATATATTTGGCATAGAAGTTTCGGGTTGGGTTACAAAAAGCAATAGATCATCAGCATATGCAGCAATCTTACTACTAGAGCCTAGTCGACTAGTCTACTAGAGCCTACTTTAACCCCTGCAATATCTGGGTTCTGTCTCACAGCTGTCAGTGCTCCAAGGCCAGGACAAAAAGGAGGGGTGATTGGGGGCATCCCTGGCGAGTGCCTTTCCTAATCGGGAAGTTCTCTGTATAAATACCATTTACACAGACTCGTGCGGTTGGTTTGGTATACAGGGCTTCAAGCCATGTACATAATTTGGGCCTTAGTCCCACATAACATAAGGTTAAAAACAAGAACTCCCAGTCCACTCGGTCGAATGCTTTTGCAAATTGTGTACGCTGTGCTGTAATTATTAAATAGAATCCATATAAACCTTTATGTGTATATATATATATATATCTATATCTCTATCCGTGAGAAAAAGGAACACTTAAACTTTACAGAGCCTGATAAGTCCCGGCTCTGGTTTGAAGTGCCTTGGGCAGCAAAGAACAGTGATAAAAAACAGAAAAGTTAACCCCCAACGTGGGGTACCCTACCCAGTCCATAAGCTCCGCATCTATATTTGCTTGAGCTGGAGTGGCAAAAACCCTTCTTTACTGCTCCTGCAACAGACCAGATAAGTATATTTCCACTCCTATAATTGTCTGGTTCTATTGGGTATTTCCTTTTCTTTTTATATGTATTTTGGCGTTTATGCGTGCATTGTGTTTCTGGTGGGTACCAACTATCCCTGGCTATAACCGCGTGGGTCGGCTCCTGGCCGGCATTAACTCGGCGGACTATCTAGAGTTTCCTGCCGAGTGTTGATTGCTATACCGATGTTTTAGCTTTTGGCTTGTTTGTTCTCTTGACCCGCTTGTTTTGACTGTGCGCACGACTTCTCCGCTTCCCCAACGTTCTGGTGGCCACGAGATCTCGGCGGCCATTTTGGGACCAAATCACCGCGTGTTTCCTCCCCGCTCTAAACGCGGCTTCAGACCTCGGACGTCTCATGACGGTAGACTGCTCCCATGTCCCTGTCCAAACGATCTGGCACCAGTATGTCCTCCCAGGCCAGGGAATCCGATTCGGCTGTTAGCTCCCGACGATCGGAGCAAACTGATGGATTCACCCCCCTCCCCCTAGGAAACGCTCCAAGAGGGCGGCCCACTTTGCCGCCATGGAGGCCACACTCCAAGCCTCTATCTCCTAGGTCCTTATCCTCTGCAGTATCCACTCTTATACTGTCCTTCCAGAGGACTATGGATGAGGCTGTTGCCTCATTTAAAGCCTCTCCAGCTCCCAGTGCAGACCCACCCCCTCCCCTAGACCCTACTCCCGCTATACCTTCTAGCTCGCCCCGCAGGGCCTTAAGAAACGTGACAAATCCAAGCACCCTGATAATCCTCAGAGAGGGACTGGCATCCCTGCAACTCTGCCCTCTGAGATGAGCGAGGCGTCCTCGCATAAAGGAGCTCCTGACCGCGGCGCCTTGGTTGCGATCTCTAAAGATGGGCCTCAACCTACGGGTTCTGGCCGACTCCCCACGAATACTGACTCAGAGAGTGAGGAACCAGAGCATGGGGAGGATGATGGAGCACTGGAAATCCAGGCTCCGCAAGATGCAGGCCTGTTGGCCAAGGAGGAAAAACCCCCACCAACCTTGCTATCAAAAAAGTCGTATGCAATCCTCAAGGCCGTCCCATGTTCTCGCCAGCGGGAGTCCTCTACGGCAGTGGTCCCCAACCCAGGCCCTCAGGGCCCACTAACAGGCCAGATTTTGCAGATCACCTTGGAAATGCAGACTGAATCCTGCAATCACTGAGCAGCAAATCATAACACCTGTGCTGTGCTTCAGATATCTGGCAAACCTGGCCTGTTAGTGGCCCTGAGGGCCTGGGTTGGGGACCACTGCTCTACGGCATGGTCCCCAATGCCCCACGTGGAAATGTGGGTAGACGCCCATATGCGTCTCCCTATGGATAAATATGGAGACCCATACGAATATACAAGCTGAATGCCCTCGTCCTACCACCGCGGGAAAGACTCGTCTCACCCCTGTAGTAGATGAGGACTTTGTGAAATTTCTAAGAAGGTTTGGTCTCCCATAAAGGGTATTGATATGGCCTTCTGGGTGTGTGTGAAGATAAGGTTCTGGATGTTGCGCCACTATTGATTTAGCTCCTCGATATGGTGGAAGACGCTCGCCTTCACGATACACCCATAGACCTCGAGGATGTCACGGGCGGTCTTCAACGCTCATTATGCCTGTTAGGGGGAGCTAATGCGGCCTTAGACGCCGAACAGCGCAAGTCCATGATTCTGAAGATGGATCTCCAACTTACATCCATGGCCAATAAAGATAGAGGGGCCAAAGCTCAGGGCCTTCTCTTTAGGGATGGTTTTATTAAACGTATGGGGACATGCACCAGTGCTTTTACAGCCTTTGACAAGGTAGAAACTGCTACTAAAGTCTTTTCCAAACAAGTTTTCGATATGGCTGGCAGAGGAAGGGGCCGCTCTGCCAGCCGTGCCGGCTCTGCCAGAATTAATAGAGGCTCCTTCCATTCCTCCACTACCTCTGACCCGGGTCCTACCAACTACGTACCCTCGGCCTGTGCCCAGGCCTGTAGATGCCGCGGATTCCGTGGTGGCCGGGGCTCATTTCATTCCCGACGTCCGACCGGTAAGACTCCTCTTTCATCTTTCCACACTCGGCAGTTCAGGTGGGAGGTTGTGTCCAATATTTTCATACGCAGTGGGAGTGGATTACCACAAACACATGGGCTCTCCATATGGTCCAGGGGTTCGAGCTAGAATTCAAGAACCCTCCCCCTTTCAGTCGGTACCACCTGACCTCTTTGCCTTTCCTTAGAGCAAGAACTCCTAGTTGAGGAGATCACGGCGCTTTCCCTCAAAGGGGCTATAGAGGAGGTCACCTGGGACTCCCCCTAAGTTTGTGAGCAACTTGTTCGTCGTTGTGAAAAAAGGAGGATGCGTCCCGTGATAAACCTCAGGGACCTCAATGTATGGGTGACATACCACCATTTCCATATGGGCGGTTTTCATACTCCCAGGGATACTCTGAATTCGGATGATTGGCTCGTCAAACGGAATTTGAAAGATGCATACTTATCCGTTCCCATGGCGCTGGCGTCCAGAGATTACCTGCGTTTCCCATGGTGCGGTCGCATGTGTTTCGCGTGCCTACCGTTCAGCCTTCCTTTCACTTCGTGGTGCTTCACGAAGCTGACGAAACCGGTTGTGGAGTCGCTCCGAGCAATGGGGTGCGCGCCTCATCATTTACTTGGGCGACATCCTGCTGATGTCGGATTGCGCAGATTCGCTTCTCCATCTGCCTTGGACTCTCTCGCTCCTACAGAAGTTGGGCTTCCTGATAAATGTGGATAAGTCTCTGTTGGTGCTCACTCGGAGTTCGGAATTTCTGGGTTTCCTTCTCGATTCCCACTCCCTGACGCTCAGCGTTCCTCCATCAAAGATACGCTCTATACGCAAGGAGATCCGGTCTCTCCTCAGGGACCCCTCGCCCACGCTGAGAGATCTGGCAAGGGTGATTGGTCTTCTGGCAGCAACTCATTTAGCGATTCACCCTGCTTCATTACAGGGCCTTCCAGAGTTTGAAGGCCCGTTCTCTCCACTCGGTGACAGATTACTCTCGCAGGATTCCTCTATCCGACGATGCGAGGGTGGATCTGGAGTGGTGGCTGATGGATTGGTCACGCTGGAACACTCGCCCTGTGAGACCTCCTGTACCTATGTTGACCATAGAATCTGATGCGAGTTGTTCGGGATAGGGGGCACGGTGCGGCGCGGCGCGATGGAAACAGGTTGGTTGACCCAGGAACAGCATTTACATATCAATGTTCTTGAACTGCTGGTGGCTCTCTTCACCCTGAAATGTTTATCCAAGTCATCACCACTATGTCCTCCTCAAATTAGACAACCTGTCAGCAGTCAGGTATAGCAATGCCCTGGGGGTCTACGCTCGTTAATGTCGGTAGCCTCTGATCTCTGGAACTATTGCCTTCCCCGCAGTCTGTTTGTGGTGCCCCAGTATCTTCCAGGTCTCGCCAATACAGTGGCGGACTGGAATTAACGCCACCTGGTTTATTCGGGGGATTGGCGTCTGCTGCTGTCTGTGTTTGCCGCCATCGATGTGTTGTGGGGTCCTCTGTGGATGGATCTGTTTGCATCCAAACTGAATCGTCAGTTGCAGGTGTTTTATAGTTGGTGCCCGGAAGCGGAGGGCATGGACGCTTTCGTCTACCCTTAGCCGGCGGGTCGTCTCTATGCCTTACCACCGTTTCAGCTGTTGTTGCGAGTTTTGAGGCGTCTCTCCGACACAGGGGTGGAACTTGTGCTGTTGACAGCGCTCTGGCGCTCCCAACCGTGGTTTCCCCTTTTGTTGGAACACTCGCTGGCTCCACCCAGGTTGATACCGGACTTGGTCTCACTGCTGACAGGACTGGACTGCCTCCCTCACCCAGTGGTGTTGGCGGGGTGGTTGTCACTGGTGGTATGATTGGTTTCCGGTTCTCATGGTGGGCCACTGGCATTTCGACACTGAGGAGTTGTTGCAGCACGCTTGGGCCCCAGGGACGAGAGGTGCATACTGGTCTGCCTGGTCCGTTGCGCTTCATGTCGGTTCCGACACGAATGTTCAATTTGTTGGGGGGGCACCTGATATTCAAGTGCTTTAAGAGGGGAAAAGGGGGCACAATCTCGACCTGCCGGCGGGAGTGAGTCCGGTGGCAGGAGTTTTGCCGGTGAGCGTTCCCTTCGGGTATTCCCTGGCTAAGAGGTATCCCAATTAAAGAGCTGCTAGAATTTTGATGGAAGGTTTATTCCTGGGTTTCCCCATACCGATGCTGCCGTTCTGGTATGAGTTCAGTCGTCCATTACTTGGATGATTATTTGTTCGTAGGCCCAAAAGATACTGACGATTACGGGCAGCTGATGCGCAATTTCATCGAATTGGTGGATGAGTTTGGTGTGCCTCTAGCGGGTGACAAATTGGAGGGCCCCTGTTTTCCTTTTTGGGCATCGAGATCGATTCAATCAGCCTGTCTTTTGCCTATCTCGCAGGAACCTGGAGGCTTTGGCAGGGTTGCTGGCTCGGGCCAGGGCAGTTACAAAACTGGCTAGTTGAGCTTCAGTTACTGTTGGGTCATCTGACCTTCGTCTGCTGGAAACCGATGGGTAGGGCATTTTGCAGGCGTCTCTCGTTGGCAACAGTAGGGATCAAGGATACATACCATTTCGTTTGAATAACTCGGCCCCTTTAAAAGGGATCTGGCTGTTTGGGAATCCTTTTTGGCCTCTTACAACGGGCACACTTGTTGTTAGGAGCCTGAGCAGAGCAACCTGACATTGGAGCTCTATACTGACACTTCTGGCTCAGTGGGCTTTTGGGGTGTATTTTCAAGGGGACTGGTATGCCGAGGTTTGGCTTACACATTGGAGCAACTCGGAATTGGTCAGAAATCTGACTTTTCTGGAGTTGTTTCCAATTGTCGTGCACTGGAGCTGTGGGAAGGGAGATTGTCTGGTTTCCAGCCCATCTTGGCATTTCTGCGCCATCTCATACTGCGCTGCTTGGAGCACAATGTGTGGTTGAAAGCTAAGCATGTGTCTGCTGTCAAGAATATAATTGCTGATTCTCTTTCCCGGTTCCAGTGGAGCCGTTTTTGGCAGGTGGCTCCTGGGGCGAATCAATGCGGCACCCCGTTTCCCCCTTGGTTGTGGAGCCTCGCCAGACTGCTCACTCCGCTGTGGGTTCACTGGCAGACAGCACATGGAAGGCTTATTTTCAGGTTTGGTGTTTATGGGGAGGTCTAGTTCGCGAGAAAGGGACTCTCACGAGGCACGGCTGCGAGCCACTTTCATTTTCCTTAGTCAGACACTTCAAGTCAGTAGATCTGGATCATGGGTAGGTCAGCTTCAGGCAGCATTATCTAGTGTCTGTCAATTTCTGGGCTGGGAGGATTTTAGTCAGGATTGTGTTTTGCCGCGCATTGTCTGGGGTTGGCGGCAGAATCGGCTTCCAGACACCAGGAGGCCAGTTTCTGAGCAGTTGCTGGTCAATCCGATGTGAGTTCTCCCAAGTGTGTGTGTTAACCCGTTTTGTAGTCTTTTTGTTTTGCATGGCGTGTTCGTTCTGCTTCTAAGCGCATTGCGTATTTGGGAGCTAGTGGCTAGAAGTGGTTCTGCCTGGTCGGGCCTGGAACGTGGCCATGTGCAAGTGTCGCGATCTCGAGTGCGCTTGTGGATTTCATTGTCAAAGACCGATCAGAGGGACATTGGGCCAAATATTACGCTGGGGGTGGCACTTGTCTCGTTGCATTAGCTTCCCGTTACCACATGTTGCACCCGCCGGTGCTCAGCCCCTTTCTCCTGCACGCTTCTGGTTGGCCTCTTTCCCGCCATCAGTTCTCTGCAGTGTTTCGGCTGTGCGTTGTGGAATTAGGTTTGGATCCTACTGCCTTTCCTCTGCATGCATTTTGCATAGGGACAGCGACGGTAGCTGTGGGGGCTGGCGCATCAGACGGGCTACTGCGACACTTGGGCAGGTGGCGCTCAGTTCGGTTCCATCTTGCATGCACCCTCACTTTTAATAATTACAGGTTCTTTGCCACAAGCTGTCTGGATTCTAGGGCATTCCTATGTCCACTGGGCGGTAAAGCGAGCGGAGCAGCGAAAATTGGATAGAGATTTGAGAATCTCTCCCCCCCCCCCCCCAAAGCTGCCGTGTTTCGGTGGAGAGGTATGAGGTGGGCGCAGCTTTATATAATTTTGCGACGTTGTTAGAAACACTTTGCACGTCCCTGTGTTTTGGATAAGGCGAAGTGCAAACTTAACTGTGAGGTTTCTAGATTTGTGGAGGATTTGGGTGGCTGGACGGTTCGCCATCGGAAGCTGGAGGGCGAGAACCAGTATGTTATGTGTCCAGATTTGATCGGTATCGGTCTGGATATTTGGTTGCTGAATGTTCTTGGTGACATGGAATTGGCTGACTGCAGGCACCTGAGGCGCATGCAGCCCCTGCGTTGGCGGAAGGTCTGGCCAGCTGGTGTGAAATACATAAGCCGCCTACGGGTGAGGCATTGGGGAGACGATTTCTGCAGGCCACAGGCTGCGCAGAATGGTGAGCTTGGGGTGAATTATATGTGGCAACTGCCTTCAAGCGGTTAGGTCAGAATTTATACAAACTGCATTCCGCGTTAAGCGGTTGGGTCAGAATTCGGGTAAACCAGCTGGATGCAGTGCCGATGTACATACCGATTGAATGAAATTCAATAAAGCTGTGGCCTGTGCCTTTCCATCGGATTTAATGTGTCTGTCATTTATGAGGTGGGTGGCATAGCCTCTGGTTGGTAGGTACCATGCCTAAGCAGTCATGCTTTTTGGCATATCCACCCAAAAAAGTAATAAACAAGTCACAACCAGTGGTTCAATATTTTATAATACACCAGTCCAGAATGTCTTTCATAAATGAACCACTCACAAAATTCTGAGCCAACACTTACATGGGGTCATAGGTCTGGCACTGGGATAATTCACCAGGTTAACCCTTCCCTCTTCATCGTCCTCATCATTCACCTCCATATGAACTTAATAGTGCATTTCATCATGTATATTCACAGATAAGGCAAACGGTTAAACTCGCATGGGTTTGAGCCTGCTGGCAGCGCTGGCTCAGTATATAGGCAATGAATTAATCCTCCCAATCTTGGTTGCCAGAGTGTGTCCTCCAGGTGCTGCAAAATAACCAGACTACCTCCAAAAGCACTCCAAAATTAACCTAAAATGGGTTTATAAAAAAAAAAAATATGCGTATTGCTATGAACGGTGTCATGGAAGCCCGTGCTCAGAAACTTTCGTACTATACTAAAACCTCGCTCCTCCGGTAGTCCCCTCATTTAAGCTATTGGTCTGTGTTTAGATTTTAATGTTAAAAGTGGTGTTTTGGGACTCTTTCCCCCCCTATCAGAACATAATCCAAATCGGCTAAGCCGGTCGCTTGTGTACCCTGTGTTTCCTGACACTAGGGGTAGCCTGGTTTTGAAACTCCTGCCAATCACCATCCAGGAGACAGACGTGCCAACCAATCCATGCGAGGACCGCACAGCTTTCACTTTAATAGAAACCTCTGCAGAAACTTTAAACCCTGGTGCCCCGAAAACCCTTTGCCCGAGCAGGATGCTCTTTTGAGGTTAGGGTCCCCTTCATGGGTGCAGTAGTTAGGGTGATTTTCAGGTGGGAGCTCCATCGGGAACCTGAGTTTTTTTGAGCCTTTCTTGGCCCCAGGTGCTCAGGCAGCAGCGGCCATGCAGCATCACCTGGGATAACTTCCCCATGCTGCCGCTCTGGCCCCCGGATCTGGACACTTTTTTTGAACTGGAGCACCATAGAGACCCGAGCTATCAAACGGTACCCCCGGATTGCCGCTGCTCTCTGAAATCCCCCCCAACAAGGACCCTTGCTCTGTATGACTGCAGTTATTTATAAGGCGCCACCAAGTTCTGTAGAGCTGTACAATGAGAGAAACAGAATAACCAATATATAAACAAGTTAAACACCTATAACAGTAGGAGAGTGTACGCTGTTCAAGAGCTTATAATTTGCGAAGAGGACCTGATAGGAGTCCAGGGTGATTGCCTGCTCTACCATGGGTGCCCGCTCAGGTCTCACAAACATATGGAAAATTCATCCCTGTAATGGCACAATCAAGCTAAAACCTTGTTTGTGAGATCTGAGTGGGCACCCACCATAGAGCAGGCCATTTGTGCTGTTGCTCGTCCTCAGGACCCTCACAGACTCCCCCCTTGTTTCTCACTGACATTGATTCAACACTGCTTGCTGAGGGAATTAGATTTTTTTTTTTTTTATTTTTGTCCCTTCCTTATAGCCCTTATGCTCATAGACTATGGGACAATTTCTGTGATGTTGAATTGTGACTAAATGTACCAAATTTCGCTGTCCATTGGCCGGTGGTGCAGAATTAATCTGAAACAAAATTTCGGATGAAAAGAATATTGGATGAACATAATTTATTTTACAATTTATTTTTTTTCTTCTCAAAACAAATTAAACCGGGTTGTACCTGGCTATTCTGCATGAACCATATACTTGCCAAGACAATCCGTTTAAAAGTAAAAAATACAATTTGGACTGTGACTAACGCTTCATATTGTAAAACTGTATTTTCAGCAAACCTGTGCATTACGCTAGGAGTTAAGTTTTAAGTTTACGGAACAAGTACTATTGGACAGACAACCTATATTTTAGGGAGAGTCACAATTTTTGTGCCCATATAATTAGCCGATCTATTAGTTTGGCAATATGTCTACAAATTGTCAACACCTGTACATTACAGAACATTATATCATTTTAGAGCAAAATGGCATTCATTTTCCAAAACCAATATCCGTATGTTTCTGTGGTGTTTTTTTTATTTTGGGTTTATTCATTCTTGAAGACTTTTCAAATCACATGCAACTTTACGTTCTATGACCTTCTCAAACTTGTGAGCAAGATATTACTTCCCTGCAGAGGGATTTTGTTTGGGCGACTGGTCACTCAAATAGCAGATAAAATTTAATGTAGATAAATGCAACACTTTAGAGTGAAGAACACACGAGCAACGTGTACCCTAAATAGTATTGAGTTAGGGAAAACCTGGCAGGAGAAGGATTTGGGAATAGTCATACAGGGTTACTCAAAGAGATATGAATTGTGGCCAAAAGGTAACCGAACAATGAAATTCAGCGTACAGTTACCTTTCCTGGCCATTCGGCTATTCAGAGAGCAGGCAGTTAGCCAATTCCTGGCGAATTGTCTGCACATACGGTGCCTGTTCGGGGGCAGTGAAATCCCCATAGTGAAGCAATGCTTTGTCTATTCAGAGAACAAAAACCAGCAGTGAAAAGTTTCTGAATTGCCCTGCTGTTCGGTGGTTTCATGCAGCAGATTTATTCAGGCGAATCCCATAGACTTCGATGTTAAAAATATTTTTTTTAATCTAATAAACCGTTGATTATAATATACTGCCTGCAGTATAAAGTCTCTTTATTTATATATACATATATATTTTTTTGGGATCTTTTAGGCATTTTTCAGGATTTTTTTGTGAAATTATTATTTATTTATAACCCCATCCCTGCTGAGCCATTTCACCGCTGTGTGCTGAGCTCATTTTTACCACTTTTGCTCATGTTTAAATGCGATTTGAAGCCACGTTTTATTATACAACCCAGACATATTATATATCGTTCTTTCCGGCAGACTTTGCAGATTCATAGTTCATCATTATTATATGTATATGTTATGCCCTGCCTGTATATTATAACAAAAAATGCAATAAAATTTTAATTTTTAATCGTATGCAATGTGTAAATTGTGTGTTTTTTTCACATTTTATTATGCGAGTTTTTGCGTTTATATTTTCTATGGGCTGCGCTTGTTAAATAAATTAGAAATGGTGACCGTTACATTTTTTTTGGGGGGAATTACAGGATTTTTAGCAAACGCACCCCATAGAAAAAAATCATTAGTGCAGCATCATTGTTCACATTATAATTGAAATGGGAACAATATTGCTGCATTATCTATTTAATTTTTATTTATTTTTTTCAAACATGGTCATGTTAGGTATCATTCGAAAGGCCTTTCAAACGATACCCAACATGACACCCTAACTGCCATGGTTCGGGAGATATGGGGGTTCAAAGGAACCCCCTATCTCCACTAGGGGATTTCCTTGGGAAATCCCCGGCTAACTAACGTCATTGCGTCATGCGCTATGAGGATAGGTGGCTGGGGGGGACCCGGAGTTGGAGCCGCCATCCAAGATGGCGGCCCCCACCGGAGCTAGGCTGCGATCCAGCCCGGTACTTAAGGGGTTAAAACCAGGCATCGCTTAAAAGCGGAGATTTCCCCCCTTTTAAGCGGTGCCTGGTTTGAGCGGCTGAGACCTCCCGAAAGGATCCCCCCTCCCTTCCATGCGATGTCCCAGGGGTCGTCCTAAAATGACTTCATCGCATGGCGTGATGACGTCATTTACGTAGGGTGGCCCTTAAAAGACGCGTCTGACTTCCTAGAAGACAGACCACCGCGGGACCCCGGAAGGGAGTATCTCTCCGGGCTCCCACCGAGCGGATGACGTGTGGGGAACGTCCTCCGCATATAGCGGGAGTCAATGAGGACGTTCCCCTCACGTCATCCGCAGCCAAGGGGTTAAGTCGTTTTTTCTTTTTTTGTAACGGCCCTTTTTATTCATTGGATCTCATATGTAAATTTCAGACCTTTTCGTTCTGTAGTTTCTTTGCAAACAGCGTTTCACTTTTCAAACATTCAAACAGTTTTTTTGACTGACAAGGTAGTGGCCACACACTCTGTTTTTGTGACTGACTTTTTTTTTTGACTAATGTAGAAGGGAAAATAAATTAATATGAAAAACATTTTGTCCGTCAAAATGCTGGATGTCAAAAATGCAGTCTAAGTTCCATCACTCACACACAACGCTATGCGGACGTTGCGGACTCAGCGCACTATGTGCGTCCGTTCTAGCGGATTTACGTTCTTGCCTAACCTGCGTCCGTTTGCCGCGTCCACAGTTCCGTGCGGACGTACTTCGTGTGTGGGGCTCCATTGGTCATAATTATATGCTATAACGGACGTACAAATGTGCAGCAACACGGACGTGATCAGTGCGCTCGTCTGACACGGGCCTTAGCTGTCCACCTTGTTAGACCGTTATGTTACAGTGTGTAGTTGGCCTCCTCATCCAGGAGTAGGTGTTTATTTTGTATTTATTTTGTAATTGGGATATTTTACTCTGCAATGACTGCACAATAAACCAAGAAAACGGATAGTTGCGTCCAGTGACTATATCACAAGTGGTGGCAGCGGTGGGATCTGGTTTACCTGTGTTGCTGCTGTGCACACATTGAAAGGAACAGAACCCGTTTTAAAATGGAGGATATTTTAATGGCCTTATTGCAAGCTACTGTTGTATAGCAAGAGACCAATCGCTTACTGGGTGCACAAATGGAGGCCCTGGCTGAGGCACAAAATGCTGATCATGCACTGCTTAAAAAGACAGTACAACGCCTTCTAATTCATCCACAGTCTGACCAGAAAACTGAGATCTAAGCCAGCTGCTACCTGCACAAAATGTTGCCTGAGGATGATGTGAACGCATAACTCTGTGCATTTGAACGTACAGCTACTCGTGAGGGCTGGCCTGCAAAAAAGTGGGCTGGGATACTTGCACCCTTCTTTCTTGGAGAGGCTCAGAAGGCTGATTTTATAACCTAGATGAGGTGCAAACAGCTGACTATGCTTTGCTGAATGCAGAGATTCTGGCCATGTTTGGAGTTACTACAGCTGTGCGGGCACAGACCTTCTACAACTGGAGGTTTGATGAGAAACTACCCCCCAGAACTCAAATGTTTGACAATAATACATATGGCTTGTAATTGGCTCCAATCCGAGGTTAAACCTCAGCCCAAATCGTAGAAACCCTGGTACTGGATAGATTCTTATGTGAACTCCCACGCACTCTCCATGAATGGGTGGGACAAAGAAACCCTGCTACCTATGATTATATGGTAGCCCAAGTGGAACGATACATGGCTGCCAGAAACTTGGATGAGTCCCAAAAAATTATTCCCAAGGTCACAGGGAGCCCACCTGTCCGGAGAAGAGTGCTTGGCCAAAGGTCTTGGGGATCCTCAAGCTGCGTAGAGGAACTGGTAAAGTCTGAGGTGAGCGCTTGTACGACATAGATCATGGTGAAAATACTTTTTCAAGACAAGCTGAGACGGGCTGTCAGGCTTTAATTTGTGGCCTGTACACCAAAAGACAGAAAAAGGCTGACGGTGGAGGAGTTGATGGACTCTAACCAAATATTCCACTTTACTGATCCAGCTTTGTTTGTACAGAGTGTAGGTAAAGCAAGCATGTGTTCACCGGAGCTGTGGCCGAGGCCCTGGTAAATTAACCAGGGAAACATTCCCATAATGGGTGGCTGTCCAAACAGAACCAGATTTGTCCGACAATGGGAGTCTGAGTGATGGCACTGCAAATGACTTGTGTGATATGAAGTGTGCCAGTGATGGTTTTGGGAGGGACCAAGCTAATGATCCCTTATTACAAACTGCAAGGAGCAGGGTGGTGGAGGTGAATGGTGTGCCAGTGGAGCGAACAATAAAAAGTCACCCTTATTTTGTTCAAGAAGGATCTTGAACAACATAGAAGAGGGTCAGGAGGTGGAACAACTAGTTCTCAACTCTTCTCAAACCCGATTTATCTATATCACAATGTATACACTTAGGCCTCTGATACATGTTCACAAATAGACACTCAGGCTCCTGGCAGTATGTGTCAGGATCCCTGGCTGTAGCCATTCTGGAACCCCCCCTGGTGGTACACTTCCATGTACTGTTTCTGCCCTGTAACCAGCATTCACTATCAGCATCCAGCAATGCAACAGTTAACTCACAAACAACACACGTGAATCACAAAATAAAGGGCTCTGCCCCACAATTAACATTGCTGGTTCATTACAGCTCTTGTGCTGAGAGAGTGAGGTGCTACTAACTCGCTGCTCTGCTGTACCCATCTGTTCCTGTTTATTATTTATGTTTCCTGCAACTCCACCATCATCCTTCTGCGAATCATCCGGTCAGTTTATTTCCATATCATCCTCCATACCCCTTCCCACCTGCTATTCAGTGCAGGACACTGCATCCTGGGCTCATATACCCTGCCATCCAGGTGCCACCCAGGTGCCATCCTCACGATCCTGACAGTATGCTTTAAAAGCATTTTGCCAGCATTCCCCTCTGGCTGGCCGCTCTGCACTGATTGTCCAATGGCTTGTGAAGCGCTCTTGCAAGATCTTGCACAGGTCACGAGATCCCGCAAGAGTGCGGCTGGAGGCCGCGTCACAGCCCAACAGCTGCTTGGTAGCATGCGACAAGCTGGAGGGGAATGCCGTTAATGCATTCTGCCAGCCGCACCAGCCCCTCGGATTTGCGAGCTGGCCCAGCACTTCCAGGTATCGGGTCATTTGCACGAGTAACAAGTACTAGTATCTGAATCCGTGCATCCCTAACACACGTTAAGGAATGCCCTGTAAATCTAACGCCAAATAGGAATCCCTGCCATGCAACCTTGAGTCCACAATGCTACTTTTTTCCCTTTCCTTTTAAGTGGTTTTATGTATCTTAAACAGAAACTTGTAAGGAAGGGGATAAGAGCTGCACCTCTGGCGCCACTTAGTGGTTCTTTTGTGAGAGAGACTGTGGTGACACAGACTTAATCTGTGTATAAATGTCAAAATAAGCAGCAAAAGCACAGATGTACTGGTATAACTGATAACCAAAACGTTATATAAATGTGCTATGAAGTGTGGGAGTGCTCAAAGGCCATGGATAATAAAACACTTTATGTGTACAATAAAAACAGGAACTAAAGAAAACACAGCCTTGCAAAACCTGTCAGAAAATATGAAAAAATAAAGTGAAGCATCACATCCGTGCAAAACCGCAAGATAATTAAATTAATGTGCAAACCTGTTGCACGAAGTTCTAAAACTTGAAAAAACGCAAACTCGCTGAAAGAGAAATGTGCAAAACTTGCAAACCTGTCCAACACAGTACTAAATGTGCAAAATTGTATAAATGTGCTATAAAGTGTGGGAGTGCACAAAGGTAATGGTTAGTAAAGCACTTTATGTGTGCAGTAAAACAGAAATGTAAGAAAGTACAGATTTGCAAATCTGTCAGAAAATAGCGGCAAGTAAATATGAAGCAATCAAGTGAAGCATCAAATCTGTGCAAAACCGCAAAATAAATGTGCAAACTTGTTGAACGCAATTCTAAAATTTGTGAGCACACAAACTCGCAGAAAAGGAGAAATGTGCAACCTTACAAACCTGTCCAACAGTACTAAATGTGCAAAATTGCAAATGTGTTTAAACACAGTCTTTAGGATAAATTATTTCTGGATGTGCTTAACCTCCCTGGCGGTATTCCCGAGTGTGACTCGGGGTTAAATTTCACTACCGCGAACGGTAACCCCGAGCCACACTCGGGCTGGATGGATACTCACCGCCTCCTGGGTCCCTCGCTGTTCCCCCGCAGTGTGATTGCGGCGAGCTGCTTCCTGGTAAGGCTTCCTGCTAGTCACATGATGCAGGGGGGCGGGACCAGCAGCAAACTTGGGAAAAAATTATTTTACACTGAATAATCCAAAATGCAATGTTTATGAACGGCCACTAGGTGGCACTACAGACCATAAACGTCTCACCCTTGTTTTCAGACAGATTTCAGTGTTTTTTGTATTTTATTGAATATCATTTAATTGCATTATTTTGGATAATTATTTTTGGGATAATAAATTATAATGTCGTGTTTCAAACTTTATCGGACTCCGTGTATTTACTATTTTTTATTTATTTATTTATAAAGGATTTTACCAGTAAGGACTCTTGATTGCATGGATTTCAGTGCGTGATTCCTAATTATTACATTCTAACTATGTACAAAAACACGTTTCCGTTAAATAAAAAAAATTGAGACGCTTTTAGAAACGAAATTTTGAAATTAGACCGCCAGCGAGGTTAAAGTGTGGACATGCGACATATAAAAGTCCAGAGTTTATCAGTGCCGTCAGAATACAGCAGCTAGTTATGCTCACAGAAAGTGGTATATCCCAGTCCACTATCAGGGTTATTCAGAGAGCGTGAAAAACAGCAGAATGACTGGAGAATGAAAAATTCTAGGTCAAAATAGCCAAACCAGAAAAATTCTCCCTTTCATCTCACTTTCCAAATCAGCTATTTTGACCTAGAATTTTTCATTCTCCAGTCATTCTCCTGCTTTTCACGCTCTCTTAATAACCCTGATAGTCTTTGTAAGATGGATGAGTGAACCAGAGCTCCTTTCTGAAAATTCCTTTGTTGGATTTAAGAGGTCATCTGTTTATTCCTCCCCATAGGTGTACGTCCTGAACGGTTCTTATTGCCTCAAAGATAAAAAGCATGGACAAGGCATAGGACAGTACTGTTTAAACATGAGTGTCAGTATGAAGGGAAAAAAAATTGCACTCACATGAGGTGGTGTCTCAAAATCAGACACTAGACGGGATTGCAGCTGGCAACTTGAATAGGGAATGCCAGATTTCCCATCACTGCATAGAAGAGCGGTCGGCCTCGAGGTTTCCAGTAGTGCCAGGATCACAGCGTCCTTATCCTTCCCATGGAGTAGGTAACTGGTTTTCCAGGGTTTAAAAGGTACCTTTATTGTAGAGTGCAGACTTAATGTAGAGGACAAAACGCCCACAATTGTGGTTAAAACGTCTTTATTCCTTTAAAATCAATATATAACCAAATAAACAGGGGTCAAGTCCTGGGGAAAAAAGTGAGGGAACTCACCCACGAATTCCACAACCCCTATTACCTGAAGAAAAAATATATCACGAGTATAGCAGTGCGTGGTGATACCATTTTTTATTGGGTTAACTTTACATTTAAAAGACAAGCTTTCAAGAGTGTAAACTGGAAACTATACTGATCAGTGAAAGGTATCGCTACGTACAGGTATACTCGTGATTTTGGCAACTGGACTAACACGTTTTATATATCCAGGCACAGACCCCCCAGAATAATATGCACGGCACAGAGCCCCCAGAATAATATGCACGGCACTGAGCCCCAAGAATAACATAATAACATGCACAGCACTGAGCCCCCAGAATAATATGCACAGCACTGGTTATATGGATATATTTTCCCCAGTTCACATGGATATAATTGCCCCCAGGTCTCATGGATAATGCCCCAGGGTCTCATGGATAATGCCCCCAGGGTCTCCTGGATATTGCCCTCAGGGTCTCATGGATAATGACCCCCGGGTCTCATGGATAATGACCCCCGGGTCTCATGGATAATGCCCCAGGGTCTCATGGATAATGCCCCAGGGTCTCATGGATAATGTCCCCGGGTCTCATGGATAATGTCCCCGGGTCTCATGGATAATGCCCCCGGGTCTCATGGATAATGCCCCCAGGGTCTCATGGATAATGCCCCCAGGGTCTCATGGATATTGCACCAGGGTCTCATGGATAATGCCCCAGGGTCTCATGGATAGTGCCCCCAGGTCTCATGGATAATGCCCCCAGCTCTCATGGATATTATTGCCCCCAGCTCACCTCTGCCGCCGCCGCACATTGTGCTTCCTGCTAGAACGGCCGCTGACAGGAAGTGCAGCCGCTCGCCTGGGATCGATGAAACAGCCAGGGGAGCGGCTGCACTTCCGGTCAGCAGCCGTTCTAGCAGGAAGCGCGCGGCCACCGGCAATGTGCGGCGGCCTGCTCAATCGCTCGGGCCACAGCGGGAATGCTGCGTTCCCGCAGCGGGAGAAGTGCGGGAACGCCGTTCCCGCTCGACTCGAGCCTTGCAAATAAATGAATAATACAAATAGCAAGTACACTAAAAAGCTCTGAAAAAAACACTAACACTGAGGAAGCGTTTTTTTTCCCGCGAAGCGTGTTTTAGTGTACTTGCTATTTGTATTATTCATTTATTTGGTTATATATTGATTTTAAAGGAATAGAAACGTTTTAACCAGAATTGTGGGCGTTTTGTCCTCTTAAAACTGCTGAGTCTGCACTCTACAATAAGGTACCTTTTAACCGCTTGGCTGCCTGCCAAGTGCACCTCCTGTGCTACGGACGCGCTGATTGCTGCCCCCCCCCGGTGCGGGCTGACATCTAGCATGTCAGCCCGGCACTCCGGGACCCCGGGGGGGGGGGGAGATAGATGTCATCGCGGCGGCGCGATGACATCTATTTCAGGCGCCCCGCCGCGAGTGCGGAGGAGGTGCCTGAAAGGGAGGGGGTGCCTGCCTTTAACCCCTTGGGTGCCGGATCACAATTCGGCGTCGAATCGTGATCCTCTCCCGCAGCTGGCCGACATCATGAATGTTGGCCAAGCTTCCGGGAAAGCCCCCTGACTGGCGTCATCGTGCATAGCGCGATGACACCAGTCCTGGAGTTAACCCCCAACTGCCACCAATGATGGAGATATGGGGTTCCAATGAACCCCCTATCTCCCGATCCGTGGCAGCTAGGGGTTAGTGTTTGGAACTGTTGGATCGGCCAGAGCATGGCCTTTCTAACGATGCCAAACATGACCATGTAAAAATTAAAGAAAAAAATGTTAAAAAAACTTGTTCGTTTATTTTTTTTTTTTTTCTTTCTTTTGATTTGTTAATGCAGCAATATTGTTCCCATTTCAATTATATTGTGAACAATGATGATGCACTAACAATTTTTGTATGCGGTGCGTTTGTTAAAAATAGCGAAAATTTCCCCAAAACAAATGTAACGAGTCACCATTTCAATTTTTTTTTTAATAAGTGCACCCCATAGAAAATATAACCGCAAATGCTCGCATGTTAAAATGTGAAGAAAAGAAGAAGAATAATATGTCTGGGTCATATATTAAAATAAGGCTTCAAAACGCGGTTAAACCTGATGAGCGAAACCAGTAAAAATGAGCTCAGCACAGAGGCGTGAAATGCCTCCGTAGTGAAAGGGTTAAACCCCAGAAAACCAGTTACCTACTCCATGGGAAGGATAAGGACGCTGTGATCCTGGGACTACTGGAAACCTCGAGGCCGACCGCTCTTCTATGCAGTTAAGGGAAATCTGGCATTCCCTATTAAAGTTGCCAGCTGCAATCCCGTCTAGTGTCCGATTTTGAGACACCACCTCATGTGAGTGCAATTTTTTTCCCTTCATACTGACACTCATGTATAAACTGTACTGTCCTGTGCCTTAAATCCTGTCCTATGCCTTGTTTTTTCCTTTTTTTTTTTTTTTTTATTTTAAATCAGATTTCATATTTTTTTTATAGTAAATTATACGATGATGGAAATAATGGTATTTTTTAGAAAGTCCATTTAATGGTGGGAAAAACGGTATATAATATGTGTGGGTTGCATAAACGAGTAAGAGGAAAATTGACCTAAACACAAACAGCGCAGAAACATAAAAACAGCAGCAGGCACTAAAGGACAGATTTTCGTAAAACCGCCCGGTCACTACGGTGTTAAGTAAATTTGGATCTAAAGATGCTTAGGAAAACGTTGAATTTGACTTTCACCGATTCACCACAGTGGTGACTGGCTATAACCTGTTTCATTTTGTATTGGTAAAGCTCAGGAAACTGTGTATGCAGGGTATTTTTTTTATTGTCAATTTTCCAGTTATACTTGAGGTTTATTTGTACTTCCACCCATCAAACCGTTTTCTCTCCCTCTTTCTCACAGAACAAGAGATTGGGCTCTTTGAACAAGTTTAAGTCAAAATCCCGCTCCATTCTCTTGGCAACAGATGTTGCAAGCCGTGGTCTTGACATCCCACATGTAGATGTTGTTATAAACTTTGACATCCCTACCCACTCAAAGGTGAGCTGAAAAGTAAGATTTGCTTTTTTATTCCAGGAGTTTCTTGTGTAGAAAATGAGTGGATTCAAGCAGGATTTATAGTGCATTTACATTTCGAATGTTTGCATATCCCACTGTACACTATTTTGGAAAAATCTTGACTGTCTCTTTCTTGCCATATTAATTAGGTGCGTTACAACTATTTGTAATTATGATAACTTCGGCAGTTTGTTGCAATTGTCACTGATGGCACATCTTAAGGAATGAGAACTAGATCACTACCATTTCTAGAGCCTTCCCTGCCATTCCAGTAAATTAATGTGCTCGATGTGCTGTAATGACGTGTGTGTGTGTATTTAAACTGTAAATAAATGGTTATATTGAAGAAAGTTGTCATACTCTCCTCTCCACGCTCCCTCGCTGTGCTTGCTTTTTCTCTCTCTTCCGCTTTTCTTTCACTTCAGTTTGACGGCTGCTGTGTGTGTGTGAGATTCACTAAACAGCAGGGGCAGCACTGAGCCAGCCTAGGCTATGCATTTTGCGCAGCTCTACGCTGATTGTGAAGCCCAAGCTGGTTGCACGCTGTCCAGTGCCTCCAGGCACGGAGAGCACATGAAAGCTTCAGCCAATGGGAAAGCTCCCATTGGTCTCAAGCATTTCTCTTTTTTTTTTTTTAAAAAAAACGTGCCACCATGGGAGGCAGAGCTCCTCATGGTTTGATTGACGCAGGACAGTCATGTGACTGTCCTGGTCAGTCATGGGGGCGTTGCCATGGTGGCCCATATACAGATTTTGTTACTTGCAGCGAGGTGTGGACTGTCTTCTCCCCCTGCACTCCAGCAGCATCATGGCTGAGGACTGCGGGACACTGGGATTTGGTGGAGGATTTGGAGGGCCAGCAGGACAGCAAAGTCGCAGAGGTGGCAACAGGTATGGGGCTATATACAGACAGTGTGCTAATACAGAGTAATGGGGCTATATACAGTTGCAAGAAAAAGTATGTGAACCCTTTGGGATTACTTGGAGTTTTGCATGAATTGGTCATAAAATGTGCTCTGATATTCATCGAAGTCACAACAATTTGAAAAACACAGTCTGCTTAAAATACAACACAAACATTAGTTTTCATGTGTTTATTGAACATAACATGTAAACATTCACAGTGCAGGGTGGGAAAAGTATGTGAACCCCTAGCCTAATGACTTCTCCAAGAGCTAATTGGAGCCAGGAGTGAGCCAACCTTGAGTCCAATCAGTGTGATATTATTGGATGTGTTGCTGAAAGCTGTCCTGCCCTTTAAAAACACACACCAGTTTTGGGTTTACTGGTTTGAAGAAGCACTGCCTGATGTGAGCCATGCCTGTTTTCATTTCTGTTTTATTGCAACCATTTAAATAAAAACTGTCTGCTGGACAGATTTCAAAGAACTTTTACTGCCTGGAATACCCTTTTCCCAGCAAAGGTAACCTCCGTTTGAGCTATACCCCCACAATATATATGCACTGCTCTAAAAAATAAAGGGAACACTTAAACAACACAATGTAACTCCAAGTCAATCACATGTCTGTGAAATCAAACTGTCCACTTGATTGTCAACCAGTGTTGCTACCTATGTCCACATGCTGTTGTGCAAATGGAATAGACAACCGGTGGGAAGCATAGGCAGGTAGCAATACATCCCCAATAAAGGAGTGGTTCTGCAGGTGGCGACCACAGACCACTTCTCAGTTCCTATGCTTTCTGGCTGATGGTTTGGTCACTTTTGAATGCTGGCGGTGCTGTCACTCTAGTGGTAGCATGAGACGGAGTCTACAACCCACACAAGTGGCTCAGGTAGTGCAGCTCATCCAGGATGGCACATCAATGCGAGCTGTGGCAAGAAGGTTTGATGTGTCTGTCAGCGTAGTGTGCAGAGCATGGAAGCGCTACCAGGAGACAGGCTAGTACATCAGGAGACATGAAGGAGGCCAACAACCCAGCAGCAGGACTGCTACCTCCGCCTTTGTGCAAGGAGGGACAGGAGGAGCACTGCCGGAGCCCTGCAAAATGACCTCCAGCGATCCACAAATGTGCATGTGGCTGCTCAAACGGTCAGAAACAGACTCCATGAGGGTGGTATGAGGGCCCGACGTCCACAGGTGGAGGTTGTGCTTACAGCCCAACACCGTGCAGGACGTTTTTGGCATTTGCCAGAGAACACCAGGATTGGCAGCTTCGCCACTGGCGCCCTGTGCTCTGCACAGATGAAAGCAGGTTCACACTGAGCACATGTGACAGACGCGACAGGGTGTGGAGAAGCCGTGGAGAACGTTCTGCTGCCTGCAACATCCTTTCAGCATGACCGGTTTGGCAGTGGGTCAATAATGGTGTAGGGTGGCATTTCTGTAGGGGGCCGCACAGCCCTCCATGTGCTCGCCAGAGGTAGCCTGACTGCCATTAGGTACCAAGATGAGATCTTCAGACCCCTTGTGAGACCATATGCTGGTGCAGTTGGCCCTGGGTTCCTCCTAATGCAAGACAATGCTAGACCTCACGTGGCTGGAGTGTGTCAGCAGTTCCTGCAAGACTAAGGCATTGATGCTATGGACTCCCCCGCCTGTTCCCCACACCTGAATCCAATTGAGCACATCTGGGACATCATGTCTCGCTCCATCCACCAATGCCACGTTGCACCACAGACTGTCCAGGAGTTGGTGGATTCTTTAGTCCAGGCGTGGGAGGAGATCCCTCAGGAGACCATCCGCCACCTCATCAGGAGCATGCCCAGGCATTGTAGGGAGGTCATACAGGCACGTGGAGGCCACACACACTACTGAGCCTCATTTTGACTTGTTTGAAGGACATTACATCAGAGTTGGATCAGCCTGTAGTGTTGTTTTCCACTTTAATTTTGAGTGTAACTCCAAATCCAGACCTCCATGGGTTGCTCATTTTGATTTCCATTGATAATGTTTGTACGATTTTGTTGTCAGCACATTCAATTATGTAATGACCGCCGTATTTAATAAGAATATTTTCATTCAGATCTAGGATGTCTTATGTTTGTGTTCCCTTTATTTTTTTGAGCAGTGTATAATGCTCCGAAATGAAAATTTTGGAACAAAACCGGAAATTACTTTATCCCCTACAATTTATTTTAAGATATATATATATATATATATATTTTTTTTTATAAATGTATTAATATTATTATTTCTATTCTTTATTTATAAAGCGCCAGCATATTCCGCAGCGCTGTACAATAAGCACAGTATAGACAGGGTTACAATACATTGAACAACATTTGACAAACAGTACAGGAGGAGATGAGGGCCCTATTCCCGTAGGAACTCACAATCTAGAAGATACTAGACTTTATTAAATTAATATCATGTATTTAAATTAATCCACATTAAAATGTTTAAGATATTTTTGTCCTTTTTTGGTGGAGTTATTTCGTATCTAGTGCACACATTCACGTGTAAAAATTTTGGACACACACACATTTTATAGTTGCAGAAGACATTTACTCATCCCAGCAATTCAGAGAACTCTGCAACTATAACGTTTATTATTTGTTGTGTGGAGGCTTTTAACCTATTTTTTTTTTTTTTGCCCTCCAACACAACTTAAATGATATCTATAATGGCTCAGATGGAGCCTAAACATCAGTCTGTTTCTCTTAATCTATTATTTTTTTAAAGTGCAGACACCACTGGCAGGAGGTCAGTGATAAATCACTTGTTCCTTGTCACTGAGAGGCCAGAGGTTACTGCTTGCACTGATAATGTGGTTCATGCAGTTAACCCTTTTTGTGCAGAAATGTGTAGCAGCTCCTGCCTCTTTCCAATTACAATTATCTTCAGCTAGGCAGCATTGAAAGAGTGCACGCTCAGGGTCAGCTGGGATCAGCGATTTGCGGCTGACTTTTTCGGCTGGTGTTTTGCTTTCAGGCCGAAACCGATAACCCCATTATCGGCAGAATCTATCGGTGCCCGAAATATCGGTGCATCCCTGACTGGCACTCAAAGTTATGGGCACCATCTCACCTGTACCAATCTCTGTGAACCTGTACTCCTGGCATCTCCTGGCTGAGAGTGACAGGATTTTCAATCCCTGAAGCACACAATAGATAAGGTGATACTTTGCATTACAATGTGCTGTGACACATCATGCACTGAATACATGCAGGCAGTGTATGGCAAGAGAGTACAGACGATTTGCAGGGATTGTTGTCTTATATACACCTGCTGCAACAATCGGCAGTACAGAGTATTCCTGCAAACTGTGAACAAGCTGTTGTATCAAGGGAGTGGGTCATGCATAGCGTGTAGAGTGGTTCAGAGTATCTTTATACAGAATTGTTAATGCCAACATATATTGCTGTTACAGGCTGAGGAAACTGGGATTAATCCCTATTAAGTGTGTTGAAGCATATGAAAAGGTATTGGGGGGTACCAGCCTGGGACCCTCTAATCCTCGGTGTCAGGGCAATCTGTGCATGAATTCCAGAGTTCTGAGTATGCAGCCACGTGGAAGCCTTGATGTACACTGCAACCTTGTGTGCACGCTGAGAAACAAAATTCTCGTGGCTACGCTTTGCTAGGACCTTGCACAATGTGGGAATGATTTTTTTCCCCCTCCTGACACTAGCTGGGCTCCGTACTGCACACATTACTGTGAGTTTTGTTGCTGTGGAGCTCTGTGATACACTCATACACAGCGTACGTTACTGTATATCACAGAGCTCCACAGCAGTAAAACTCACAACAATTTGCAGTGTGTATGAGCATATCACAGCTGCACAGGTGTGTGTGTGTCTCTGAGAGTCTAAAACAATGGGCAAATTGGACAGTAAACTGATGCATTGCGGAATCAAATCGTTGACCGGATAATCAAATCGTGAGACCGGTGAAGATGCCCTGCTCTACATTCCACTGGACATCTGAGATCACCCTCTCCCAGTTCACTTGAAACCTCCCGTTAGACCCAGACCGTTTAACCAACAAGAGGCCATATACCGTGGACAATAGGCGGGTAGTGGCTTGAGGCAATATAGTTCAACTGGGGGGGGGGTTGTAGGGGCAGGTGGAGCGTGTCGGTTTTAGATGGGTATGATCGGAGTTGCAGGAAAGAGAACCACAGGGGAGGCGGCAGGACGTCAGCCTCTGATAGTTGAGGGTAGGACATCAAGTCTCGAAGAGTAGAAGTGGTGGAGGGCAGAAACCGGGGTCTCGCGCCAGCGTTGCAGTGGGAAATCGGAAATTAGGTGTGAGAACATCAACCATGGAGAATCCAACATGTGTTGTATATTAGCTAATAGGGTGCGGGATGACACACACACACACACACACACACACACACACACACACACACACACACACACACACACACACTCTTTAGGGAAGTCTGGCAAAGGGGGGTGGGCCAGCCGCTGGAATTTTGGCGTCCAGACCAGCCCAATAAAATCGTACAGAAGGGTATGAAGGAATACGACACCCTTTGAGGGGCTAACTGCGACAGTATCACTGGAAGTTTAGCGGAATGGGCCTGTAGGCGCTAAATTTAAATATTAATGAAGTGGACAATAAATTTTAGAGTGGCTGCGAGCCTTTAGGTGATGTGCCAGACACCCAAAAACAAATAACCATACAAGAGTCCCCTTGGGCGCAGCAAGTGTGTGAGACAACCTTTTAATGGTGTGACAAGTAAACTTAAAATATGTGTGTACTTGTTGTCATATATCAGAATGTATCTGTTAAGTGTGTTCCTTGTAAGGTCAGTATGCAGGGGGGAAATTAAATTTAAGCAGGCATGGTATAGGCATAAGGCTATCCTAAACAAAAGATAAATCTAGGTAAAGTATCCATGTAATTGGGCAGACTAGATGGGCCGAAATTATCTGCCGACCTGTTTCTATGTTTCTAATAATCTTGCAATAACAAACGAGAGAAATTTCTATTTCTGGTAAAATACTTGGTAAATAACACCATTAAGTGCACAATGATTTCATTCTATTTAAAATGCATAACAGACAGTGGCTGGAGAAAAGCAGTACAATTTGATTCCGTATATTTCAGTACATAGTTCAGTATAACTATATGCACTGGATGGATCACGTAATTCACAGGACTCTGCTTCGATAATAACAATGCAGGTAAGGTGCTATCGATGACCGGTCTTTATGGAAAACTGGATGCGGATTAAGCGCTACAGAGTAGATAAAACAGAGAAACTAATTGCGCAGTATGCGGCGGCACTGGCCCCTATGTTCCCCCTTTGGGGTACTTATAGTATTCAGAGCCCCTATTCCTGGCTCTGAGGATGGAGCGCCTGTGGGGTCCTTGTAGGTGGCCTCCAACTTACTTGGTCGTTTGTGCTGTTCCCGGCATAGATTCTTGTGGTGAAAGAAGTATCACTGTACTTGTGATACAGTGAAATGTTAGGGAGGCCATGTCCTCCCGAGGTAAGGGGTTGGTGAAGGACTTCCAGCTTAATACGCGGTCTTTTACCCCTCCAAATAAATTGAGAGCGAATAGATCGCGGGGCTACAAGAAAAGTAAATGGGGTTTGTTGTAGGATGGGTGCGGAACACATAAAGGAGTTTAGGGAGCAACAGAATTTTTACGGCATTTATCCTACCCAGCCTGGAGATCTCCACCCTTGACCATTTTTGGGATAGAGTCTTAGCCAGGTTAAGTAGGGGCTTATAATTCATGTAAAAAATGTGGGGCAGGGAAAAGGTCAATTTCACACCCAGATAGGTGATGGAGTCAGTTCTCCAGTCGCATAGGTATTGGGAGCGGAGTGGTGCCAAGGTCGATTGGAGGATCGCATACGCCAAGGCCTGGGTTTTCGAAACATTAATTTTGTTAGGATAAGTGGGCATATTCCAACAATATCCTATGGAGAGCTGGGAGAGAAGTGGTTGGTTTCATTTTTGTGAGCAGTAAATCATCTGAAAACAGGCCTAATTTAAAGGAGGGGCCGCCCACTGACACCTTCCGCCCGTCTGACTGGCGGACAGCCTGGTCAAATTGTTCAAAGGCTAGGGTGTAGAGGAGAAAGGGGGCATCCCTGTCTTATGTCATTAGTAAGTGGTATCTGGCAGGATTGAAAACCTGTGGTCAGCACTGCCGCATTAGGATTAGGTGCGGAATTAAGCGCTATAATTGCCGAGATCAGTTCTGTGGGGAAAGCAAATTTCACCAGCGTCTGTTCTAGAAACTGCTAGTGGAGGAGGTCAAATGCCTTCTCGGCGCCCAAAGATAGGAGTAAGGCAGGGGACCGCGTCCGCACTGCATGATCAATTAGGTTATAAACTTTAATCGTGTTGTTGGGTCCTTGACGACCCACAATAAATCCCACTTGGTCATCCACATCCAGAAGTGGCATAAGGGTCGATATTCGGTTGGCTAGAATTTTGGCATAGAGTTTAGTTTCGGTGTTAAGGAGCGAAATCTGGCTATACTTATGGCACAGGGGAGCCTTATGGCACAGGGGAGCTGGGGCGACGTCTTAGGGATGGTAATAAGTCGTGGAAAGCCAATCCGAAGAGGCCTGACCCAACTGGTATATATGTCGTAAGGTGGGGTTGTAGGAGCTCTGCAAAGGATTTGTAATATTTAGCCGAGAATCCATCTGGCCCTGGGGCCTTACCATCTTTGAGATGCAAGGGTATCGGTGAGTTCTGTCATGGAGATGGGGCTATCATTTGAACGCAGTGGGAGTCAGACAAGGCAGGGAGGTTAAGGGTGCGGAGAAAGGGGACAATATCTCGCAGGGAGAGCTGCGGTATAGAAGAGCCATCCTTCAAATTATATAGGGCCGTATAGTAGGTAGCAAAACCATCAGCTATCTGTTGCGGTCAGAAACATTTAGAGCCATCAGGACGGGACATCTGTTCAATTTTGGCCCTAGCTAAATGTTTGCGAAGTTTACAGGCCATGAGTCCACTCAACTTATTATTGAAGGCCTAGTGTTTAGTCTGGTCTACAGGCAGCCCACAAGTAGTCTGTTTCAACTGAAGTAAAGCCGTCCTTGTGGGTGGTTCATTGCTCAGCTGATGCAGGAAGGTGGCGGAGTGGATCTGTTGAAGGGACAGTCTGAGGGCAGAGTTTTTCTTTCTAAAAATGAGCCGCCCCATTTAATAAACACTCCCCTAACCACTGCTTTATGTGCCTGCCAGAACGACAATGGTCGACCATCTGGTGTATCATTTTCAGAAATGTAGGCAGTGAGGATCCTAGAGACCTCCTCAACCACTTCAGGGTGCGAAAGCAATGACTCGTTCAAATGCCATGGTGACCACCCATAAGGACTAGAAGTGTCAGAAAGCACTAGTGAGATGGGAGCATGGTCTGACAAAGAGATCGTGCCTAAGTCGCTCCCCACAAAGAAGTGGTCTATATAAAATTTATGGGCCCCGGAATAAAAGGAAAATTTGGCCTTGTCGTGGTGCAGTGCTTGCAAAAAGTTGTAGAGTTGAAATTCTGAAATCATCCTGGCAAAATGCGACACAGAGCGTTGCAAGAGAGGCATGTGCCGGGAGGTCTAAGGTATGGTTAAAATACCTGCAGACAAGGAGTCTTCCAGAACGGATCCTCTAGAGTTTCAAGAAAACCGAATTAAGGAAAGAAATCTGAGGTGCATTGAAGCAATAGATATTTGCTATTGTGTGAGTAGTATGGTTGGTATTGCATACTAGTATATACTATGCAATTTTAAAGTTGCCCTGCTATGAATTAGAGTGGAGACTCCTCTGGCTTTAGTCAGCGCCGTAGCATGGAATTTGTGGGAAAATGCAGGCAGGTAAAGTTTTGGTTGGGCATCAGGTTTTAAAGTACGTTTCTTGGAGACACAGCCCTTCGGGGGGGGGGGGGGGTGGAAGTGTTTCAGGTCAGCATAGTGACATTTGTAGGGGAGGTTTATCCCTGTAGCATTATAGGAGACAATTCTCATAGATCACATACAGAATTGAAAGTAACCGTTCGAACGATAAGAGCAAAAATGGCAGAGGGAGCGATCAGTTCGAGTGCCGCTGGTCGTGGCCTCGACCAACCAGGTCTCATGGGATAGAGGAGCCGAGTGGGACTGTGCGGTGAGAGTAAATAAGGAGCAATGTGCTTGACAAAAAAGGGGACATAACACCCCCAAAAAAAGCCAAGACAGAAAAAAAAGACACCTCCAAAACCAGACCCTCAGGGAACCGCCAAGTAAAGTATACACCTGCCAAGTCAAGTATACACGGCCGCTAATTCGGGGGGGGTCAAGGCTGGTTTAAAAAAAAAAAACCTCTTCAGGGCAAAGAGTCGATCAAAAAACAAAAACAGGAGAGTCTACAAAACAGGTCCTCCACTCTGGAACAATTGACGAGTGGTACCGAAGCCGCCTGGGAACAGGAACTAAGGGCAGTTGGCATCGGAGGGACAAGCATCAGTGAAGACAGTGTAGGTCGAAAATTCATTGCATTTTGCCCTAGTCGTTGCTGAGAGGTCCGGGAAAAACAGCACAGCTTCATAGGGGGCTGGGAGATGCCTGAATGGTACAAGCTGACAATGAAGGAAGACCACCAAAATTGATAAAACAGAAATAAGAATCCCTTTTTCAAACACTTTATTTTAATTGTAAAATATCAAAATACTTTAAAATCTTATATAAAACATCAAGCTAAACTTAAAATTTAAATATTACGTGTTGTGATTCGATATAGCTTCAGACTATTTGCCTTTTTAACCCTTTCGCTGCTGAGGCATTTCACACCTCTGTGCTGAGGTAATTTTTACCGGTTTCGCTCATCATGTTTAACCGCGTTTTGAAGCCTTCTTTTAATATATGACCCAGACATATTATAGATCGTTCTTTCCGGCAGATTCATAATGTATCATTATTATATGTATACGTCATGTCCTGTCTGTATATTCTAACAAAATATACAATAACATTTTCATTTTCAATAATTTACAATGTGTAAGGTGTTTTTTTCCACATTTTAACATGCGAGCATTTGCGGTTATTTTGTATGAGTTGCGCTTGTTAAAAAAAATTAGAAATGGGCTCTCGTTACATTTTTTTTTTGGGGGGGGGGGGAATTACGCTTTTTTTAACGCACCGCATACAAAACTCGTGCAGCATCATTGTTCACATAATTGAAATGGGAACAATATTGCTGCATTAACAAAACAAACAAAAAAAACACTTTTTTTTTATTTTTTACTTTTACATGCTCATGTTTGATATCGTTGGAAAGGCCATGCTCTGGTCGATCCAGCAATACCAAACATTAACCCCTAGCTGCCACGGATTGGGAGATGGGGGGGTTCCAATGAACTCCCTATCTCCACCATTGGTGGCAACTAGGGGTTTACTCCAAGACTGACATCGCGCTATGCACGATGACGCTAGTCATGAGGGGGAGTTCCCGGAAGCTATGAGAGTAGTAGTGACTGATAAGATATGAGCCAATAGTTGTTTTTGGAATTTAGTAAGGGAGTCGGGAAACATTTGCAGGAGCAACACCTCTGGGGTTGGGACAATCTCGGCATCTAAAATCTCCGAACTCAGGGAGGCAACTTGGTCCGATAGTGTAGTAAGTCTGGGACAAGCCCACCATGTATGAAAGAAAGTGCCCTCCTCCTCCTCACACCTCCAGCAGGTTCTAGGTAGATGTGGGTTGTAGTGATGTTCCCTGTCAGGTGTAATGTACCAACGATATAAAATCTTTTTCCTAGCCTCCACTAATGAGATACTACGAAATTTCTTAGTCTAAGAGAAAACATTCCCTCCATTGATCCGCTGAGAGTGTATGCCGCAGATCTCTTTCCCAGGTTAGTTGAAATCTCCATGGTGAAAGTGGGGTTCTAGTTAATAGTATTTGATAGATCAAGGAAAGGAGTTGTGAGTCAGGAGACGGGGTCAAGCAATGATGTTCAAACCGAGTCAGTATGTCAGCGTCAGGAGGGAGATGTAGCAGGCCATTTTTTTCGCCAAACAGGACCTCGGTCTCATAAAATGAAAACCTAATTTGAGATGGAGGGAGTGTCTCTCCTGTAGTTGGAGAAAGGAAAGAATCTCATGAGAGGCATAAAAGGAGGATAAGGTGTTGAGTGAGTTACGACACCATGGGCGAAGATCAAAATCTGGGATTAAATGCGTGAACACTGAGAGGGGGGAGGCCAGATATAGGGGGTGGACCGCAGTCAAGAGAGAGCGAGTCACATCCCCAAACATGTAGGAGTAATGCGGGAAAGGCCGGGAGGTCGTCTTTCACTAGTCTACATGACTTAGGTGTCCATAACAATTAGACATGTGCACAGCACAAAATTTCGTTTTGAACTAATGCATTAGTACTAAAATGCAATTTATTTAGTTACTAAAGAAATTCGTTTTCAGTTCTTTAGTATGAAAACTAATTTCTTTCACCCGAAAACCAGTGGATACAATTACTATTGTAGTGGCTCCTCAGAGGGCTGAGATCGCTGCTTGTTACAGTATCTCTCACTCTCAGCACAATGTGGGCCATATTATATAGCTGGTGCTAACTTAACCAGAGCTGTTGTAAACTTCCCAGAGCTATTATAGCCTATGGAGGTTTTCAGTTACAACAGCTCTGGTTAAGTTAGCACCAACATTGCAATACTGCCCCGTGTCAGGCAAAGCTGTTACAGTAACTGACTGCTGCTCATCACAGCGCTCAGAGTTTCAGTAAAACTAGTAAATAATATTTTTATATATAAGACGTTAGAACAATATTATTTTCTTGTTTTACTGAAACTCTGAGCGCTGTGATGAGCAGCAGTCAGTTACTGTAACAGCTGAGCCTGATACATTGTACTGAGAGATAATGTAACAAGCAGCCGATCTCCGCGCTCACAGCCACTGGATTTAAAGGGCTAAAAAAAAAAAAGGCTCCTCTCTGTATAATGTTTAGAACATCCTCCTGCATTAATTAATACCCCTCTCTGTATAATGTATACAACATCCACCTGCATTAATTAATACCCCTCTCTGTATAATATATAGAACATCCTCCTGAATTAATGTCCCTCTCTGTATAGAACATCTTCCTGCATTGGCATGTGGAGGGTGCAGAACTTCGGATGTTGCGATGTTGCGCTCTTCATTGCTGGTCTCCTTCACTCATCAATATAATATCACAAAGAGGACTGAAACTAAAATGTAGTGCATTTTATTTTAGTTTCTTTCGTTTTTTGTACTGAGCAGTTTCGTTTCTCTTGAGTCATACTAAAACTAAATTATCCCAAAATTCAGACTAAATCGCTTTAGTACTAAAACGAATGCACATGTCTAATAACAATCCCACAAAATCATGTGGCAGCGAACAGGGTAGGATCAAGGAGGTCCATTGTGGGAGGTCTACCCCCGCAAATATGCGGCCAAGATTTGTCATCAGGGCTGCTCTATAGTATAGTAATAATTTGGGTAAACCTAACCCTCCTCTGTCCACAGGCTGATGTAAGATCGTGATTTTAATTCGGGGTCGTTTACCTCGCCATATAAATTGAGAGCGGTTTGAGAGAACCGTTTTAAAGAACGACATAGGAGCTGGTAGAGGCAGAGCCCTAAAGTGCAGAGAGAAGATGTGAGTTTAACTGGGGGGGAAAAGGTTTTGTAATACGTAGCTGTATATCCATCTGGACCGGGTGCTTTATTAACCTTAAGAGAGGAAAGGGCTGCTTATATATTTTTTTCTTATCCTGGGGGAGAGTTTTTTTCTCTTTGGTTGGGGGCAATTTTTTTTACATTCTGGGGACAGTTTATGTGGGGTTGGGGGTATGGTTTTTTATTTTGGGGACAATTTTTCTCTCTTATTTGGGGTGGGGGCAAATTATTTTCTCATTGTGGGAGAAAAATATTTTTATTTGGGGGGGGCAACAATTTTTTTTTTTTGTTGTTTTTGTTTAGCACAGCCACTCACCAGCATGACCATGAGATCTGTCTCCTTCCATGACACGTGGTGTTTTTTTTTTTATTTTAGGCGGTAGAGGGTTCTGTGTGCAAAGGATTATTTTGCTTTCATTTTAGCTTGCTTTATTTTTCCAACGGGTATATGACCTACTGTTTAAAATCAATTTATATATAATTTTTTTAAATTGGTCACCAGTTTTTCAGGTGTCCCCCTGTTTTTTACTAGTGTTGTTATTGCAAATGTAAGGACTGCCCCCTATAAAAGTTAATTGGGGGCATTCCCCCCACAATCTACTTAAATGGACACTAGCACCAAAAAATTGCCTTATCTTTGTTGGTGATGCACCGAAATGAAAATTTGGGACTGAAAATGCACGATGAGCTTGGCCGAAAACCGATACTGATAATGACTTTCTATATATGACTATTTATACACACATACTGTGTATACATGTGTCTGGTGTGTGTAATCTATATATTAGTGATGCTCCAAAATGAAAATTTTGGAATGAAACCGAAAATGACTTTTCCCCTACAATTTATTTTAAGATAGTTTTTTGTATAACTGTATTAATACTAGACTTTATTAAATTAATATCATGAATTTAAATTAATCCACATTTTTTTTTTTTTTTTGAAATTCTAATTTTTTTATTATTATAAGAGAAAATACAGAAACAGTCAAATAACCAGAGGGGGAAAAAAAAGTACAATATCAAAAGGTACACAGATTGTACAAAAATAAGAATAGAGAATCAAACATAAGAAATTTGATAAAACCTCTCCCCATCTGAGCAAAATAGACAGACATATATAAATCTCATAATCCTTCCATCTGTCACGAGGACGGGGATCACCATAGGGGCTATTAGGATGCTTTGATAGGCAAACTGAGAACCATAAGGCAGAAGAAAGAAACCCAACTCGCGGGTGTGAGGGGGATATAGAAAAGTTCCATCTCAGAAAAGGCAAAACGAGTGGCTAAGAAAGCGAAAAAAATAGTAAGAAAAATGAGAAAGATGAAGGTAGAGTAGAGAAGAAAGAAAATAGAGAAACGGGTAAAAAAAAGGGGTAAATTATAAAAGGGACACAAATAATACAACTAGAGACATTCCAACGTCAAGTGACCAGGGTAAGGCAGCGTGTAGCAGGTATGGGATTACGCCGTCCGATCTCCTCCGGGATCCAGCCGCCGCGACGTGGCATATCTCTCCCAGTGATACCACTTCAGACCGAAATCAGCCAATACTCCACGGGACTCGGCATCAAGATGATCAATGGATCTAAATGTTTCAACTCTATTAGCCCATTCTCACATAGTAGGGACTCTGTCCGTATGCCAAAGAACAGGGACAATAGCCCAGGCCGCAAGAAGCATATAGAGAAGGACAGAGCGCTTGAGGTTTTTAAGAGGTAACCCAGTATGGAATAGTAAGAAGCACTCAGGGGTAAACGGAAACTCAATGTCAGTAACTTGTTGAATCGCATCTTGGACTCTACTCCAAAATTCCTGTATTCGGGGGCAAGACCACCATATGTCGAGACGACCCAGAATCCTGGGTACATCTCCAGCACTCAGAGGGGACCGTTGGGTAGAGACGATGAAGAAGGCTAGGTGTCTTGTACCAGAAAGCTAAAACCTTGTAAGAGGTTTCTTGTAGGCGAGTGGCACAACTACCCTTGTGTATTAAAATATGTTTTTGACCACTGGCTGGTGGTGATTTGGAATCCGAGTTCCTGCTCCCATCTAGCTTCAAAGGAGGAAGCCTCCGTGTCGGAAGACAAAATTAGGCTATAGAGAGTAGAGATCCTTCTGGTTAGCAAGAGGTCTAAGTGGCAAAAACGTTCGAAGGGCATCAAAGGTCGGCTCAGACTATATCCACAATGAAGACTTCGCAGGTATGGTTTGATCTGAAAAAAGTTGAAGCGCTCCCGACATAGAGGTCCCATCTGGATCGATCGTGGTAATGTATCTAAGTTGCCATCCGTAGGGAGGTCGATTACTCGCAATCTGTCCATGTCCGACATCCAAGCTCGTAGATATGGCAAAACCCCGCTTGTAAAATCTGGGTTGTGCGACAGCGGAAGCAATGGTGAACGGGAAGAAGAAAGCCCAAAAGTTAGTTTACGTGTGTGCCAAATGCATAATGTGGACGACACGGGTCAGGATCCGCTCTCGGACTTTTCGACCAGTAAGGGGGCAACCAATGTAATGCCCATAGAGGGCGGTCCGTAAGTGCTTGTTCTAAGTCTAGCCATTGTTTATCTAAGCAATAAGCAGACCATTCAACCACTCTTGCCAGATGGCAAGCCAGAAAATACTTTCGGGGGCCAGGAAGGGCTAAACCACCTCAAGCCAAAGGGATCAGCCAAATGATCCCTTTGTCATTTGGCTGATCCCTTTGGCTTGAGGTGGCTTAGCCCTTCCTGACCCCCGAAAGTATTTTCTGGCATTGCCATCTGGCAAGAGTGGTTGAATGGTCTGCTTATTGCTTAGATAAATGATTTTTTTGGTGCTAGTGTCCATTTAAGTAGATTGTGGGGGGAATGTCCCCAATTAACTTTTGTGGGGGGAATGCCCCCAATTAACTTTTAGGTAAACTAAAAAAATGGTCGGAGCTGTGGCAATTGAGGTTTAATATGGATAAGTGCAAGATAATGCACCTGGGGCGTAAAAACCCAAGGGCTGAATATAGAATATTTGATACAGTCCTAACCTCAACATCTAAGGAAAGGCATTTAGGGGTTATTATTGCAGAGGATCTAAGGGTAAGTAGTCAATGTAATAGAGCAGCAGGAAATGCTAGCAGAATGCTTGGTTGTGTAGGGAGAGGTATTAGCAGTAGGAACAGGGAAGTGCTCATGCCAGTGTACAGAGCACTGGTGAGACCTCACTTGGAGTACTGTGTGCAGTACTGGAGACCGTATCTCCAGAAGGATATAGACATCTTGGAGCGTTCAGAGAAGGGCTACTAAAATGGTGTACGGCTTGAAGGAGAAAAGTTACCAGGAAAGGCTTAATGATCTTAACATGTATAGCTTGGAAAAAAGACGAGACAGAGGAGATATGATAGAAACATTTAAATACGTAAAGGGAATCCACAAGGTAGAGGAAGGGAGTATATTTTAAAGGAAACAAAGTAGCAAAACAAGAGGACATAGTCTTAGATTAGAGGGGCAAAGGTTTAAAAGTAACACCAGGAAGCATTATTTTACTGAGAGGGTGGTGGATACATGGAACAGCCTTCTAGTTGAAGTGGTAGAGGCCAAAACAGTAATTGAATTTAAGCAGGCATGGGATAGGCATAAGGCTATCCTAAACAAAAGATAAATCCAGGTAAAGTATCCATGTAATTGGGCAGACTAGATGGGCCGAAAGATTCTTATCTGCCGACATTTTCTATGTTTATGTTTAAGCTTTACACAGTACAGCAAATCTCACCCGAGGGCGACCCTGGGGCCAGATAAATTTTAGTAACTCCGAACGGAGGACAGTGAAGAACAACAATGGTATTGTGATTGGCAAGGCATTGAAAAGGTAAAGTAATCGGGGCATGAGTTTCATCTTGAGAACAGCTATCCTGCCAAACCACGATAACCTTTTGCTATTCCAGTCCACTAGATCTTTGCGAAAAGAGTTGAGGATGGCTAAGAAATTAAGGTCGCAGAGAAGTCTAGTGGAAGAGGTCAACCACACCCCTAAGTACTTCATACGGTCTGAGCAATAGCTGAATGGGAAGGACAGTCTAACAGAGGAAATGGAGGAGTGACTCCATGCTATGCCAAGAAATTCCGATTTATCTCGGTTAATACGGTAACCGGCCAGAGTCCCGTATTCTTCCAGCGTCTGTACAACAGCGGGGAGAGAGGAGGACGGGTTCGTAAGGAGGAACAAGAGGTCGTCCGCGTATTCACAAGATTTTATGCTCAGAGGAGTGTCCCCGGATGCCCGTGATGGTAGGATTGAGTCTGAGCGCCTCCAAAAGAGGCTCAAGGGAAAGAGCAAATAAAATAATCGGCAGCCCTGACGGGTTCCATTTTTGAATGTCAATCGTCCTTGATAGAGCTCCATTAGCCCAGACTCGGGCAGTAGGATTAGCATATAGAGCCTCCATCCAATGGAGGATAGCGTTGCCCACTCCCAAGTGTTCTAGGACCGAAAATAGAAAGCGCCAGTTAATTCGATCAAAGGCCTTCTCTGCATCCGTAGAAAGCAGGAGAAGTCCGGTGTGCGAACGTTTGGCCAAACCAATTGCACTTAAGACTCGGGTCATTGCATCACGAGCCTCTCGTCCAGGGATAAACCCCACTTGGTCAGCATGAATCAGCGAGGGTAAAAGAGGTGCAAGGCGGTTAGCCTTGCCAGAATCTTAGTATCTGTGTTTAACAAAGATATAGGGCGATAGTTACACACGTCAGAGCCATCCTTTCCTGGTTTACTGATGACCGAAATGGTCGCCGATAAAGTGTGGGGGATGAAATTTCCCTCCGTCTCTCAGAGACGAAAAGAGAGACTCTCTGTGTGCTCGGCAGTTATGTAAATAAAGCAAAAATTAAGGACAGTGCAAAAAGTCTTGGGAAATGGTACCTCACCCGTACTTGTATGTCAATAAATAAAAAATAGTGCTGTTAAGAAACATGTAATCGTAGACCTGGATGATGTGTAAAAATGAAAAGTACAATCCTTCTTAACGGTGAAGCCTCCTAGTCACGTCAGGTGTAAAAAGTAAAAGTGACGTAGGTTAGGAACGATAATCCGTACAGCTGTGTATGGAAAGAGGAATAAATAAATAAATTTTTGCGCCTTAATTTTTTTTTATTTAAGTCCAGTAAGGACAAAAGTGTTGCCTCACTCCGCAGAGAGGCGCAAAATGGTAAAAATTAGAGACCCAAAAAGGCCACAGGAGATGCCTGAGAGATGCCAGGAGAGTGGTGAGGCGCAAAAATTAAGGAGTTAGGAAACCCATAGGAGAAGCCTCACTTAGGCGAGGCGTAAAAATTACAAGCATAGCAAATACCACTAGCATAGTCACACTTGAGAATGAGGCGTAAAAATTAAAACGTTATATGGGTCATAGGTTTTGCCGTCCTCATAAGGGAGAGGACACACAGGTGACAAACCATTAAAAGTCATTGAACAAATAGCAGAGACCACTATTAGTGCAAACAACCACGAGCAGAACTGATACATCGCCCACCTCCCTCCATGTATCTAACAGGGTCAGGATAGTCCCTCCGGTCCAGATATACAGTTTAAACAGAAGATATCCAGCTACCCACCCAATATCAACATTAAAAACAGCATTGCGTCATAAAAGGGTAAAAAAACAAACAAAAAGCGGAAATAAAACAGCATGGGAGGTAAAAGTGAGGTAAAGATCAGCAATGATAATCAGGGCAGAAGGGATCAGAATGATAAATTTGGATTTAAAGCAAACAAAACAAACTCCCTATAATAATTACCGTTTATGAAATTTCAATAAACCTTTTTCAAGTTTCTTCTCATATATCAAAGTTGAAAACAGGGCGCTGCGCTGCACCATGGCGAGAGACAACAAAATCAGCCACAAAGCAATGTAGCGTCATTCCTGTCTGAAATATCCTTCCTTAGACAGGTCTTTTATTAGATTTCAAAGAATTTATAGCCAATCAGCATACAGATACATTTCTACGTCAGAGTTTAACCAACAGTGAGCCAAAAATTACTATATTGATTCAGAGATGGCTTTTTCTAGCATACACTTTTCTAGCATCCACTGTTTACACACCCTTTCCTGCACACAAAGGAAATGGCTAAATTCCACAGGCTAACATCCTATGCAAGTAAAAGACTTGCAGGGTTTGACACTTATAATGGGGGGGTGGATTCACACTACCTATCATATTAAAATACCTTTCACAGAACACCGTGTAAGCTCCGGAGCTGGATGGGGCTCAGCCTCGGATCTTCAACGGGGGTAACCGGGTAAGAAAGATAAAAGGAGGCAGAACTGAGACAAAAAATCTGCCAAAAAGGTCGCAGCGGGGTTCTTTAAGCATCTGCCTCGGGGACAGGGTGTGCAGCAGCCCTGTCCTGAGATCGAGGGCGTCGGCTACGAGAACGGCATCTACCGGCTCCAGGTGGCACCATCGGAGCAACTCGGTAATCCTCAGACTCCCAATTTCGAACACTGATCGCCGGTAAGTCCATTGCCTCCGTAAAGGAAGGAACATCTGAGTGATGACAAATGGTTTGGCGCACTCTCTTCCTCTGGGTCGATAGGGCAAAGGGAAAGCCCCATCGGTAAGTAATGCCGGCCTGGTGTAACGCCAGAGTCACAGGATGCAAACAGCGTCTGGCCATGAGAATAAAGGGGGATAAATCCTGAAAGAATTCCAGGGTGCCACCGTGAAATAATATTAATCCATAATCCGGCAGGCAGCAATTATCAGGGTTATTCAGAGAGCGTGAAAAGCAGGAGAATGACTGGAGAATTAAACATTCTAGGTCAAAATAGCCGATTTGGAAAGTGAGAGGAGAGGGAGAGTTTTTCTGGTTTGGCTATTTTGACCTAGAATTTTTAATTATCCAGTCATTCTCCTGCTTTTCACGCTCTGAATAACCCTTTGCATCTCGAGGTGGAGCGGTCGGTGGGGGCTTTAGGCGCAAGGCCCTGTGAACACGGTCCATAGGGATCCGACCTCCAGGCTGTTGGCCTAGTACTGTCATGCCTCACCTCCATAGCGCGGCCGTGGCGACCGTCGGCGTCTCCCACGGTGGGGGAAGTCGGGTACTGGGAGGTCCCATACCGCTGGTCGCGATGCCCTCTCGGTGCGGCGTTTGGGCTCCCCCGCTGCCTTTCCCTTTCCCTGTCGGCCTCCCGCGTGGTTCAGCGTCGCTTGCGGGTTGCGGTGGGTGTGGTCTCCCGTCGTGCACGCGTGGAAGGATCCTTGGATCTCCTGGGCGTCTACGGGGGCGGCGCCCTCTAGCCCGCCTGGGGGCGTGGCCTTCGCGGGTTCCGGACAGGACCTGGGGAGACCCGGCGAACAGGAGGGGCAGGGGAGGAGTCCCACTCACGGGAGGGGCTGAGCTCATTACCCATACCTCATAAAAACCCCAAGGGCCAAGGAGACAGTGCTCAGTCGTCAACTCCCTGTTGATATCTAAACTTCCTGATATTCTCTACTGATCCCATAGCTACTACTAACGAACCTTTGTCTCCAATTTGACCACGTCTTCCGAATACCTCCTTGTACCTTACATTGACCTTATTGATCTCCTGGTTTCCGACACTTGGCTTCCCACTCTCGTTTATGAACGTACTCCGCCTGGACCGACCACTTGCCTGATTTCGACCATCCATTTTCTATACTCCTCCTGTACCGCGAACCGCATACTGGACTCCAGAAGACCCGTATTACGAGAAAGCATGACAAGTACCATGCTAAAAGCCTCAGTGAGAATTGCACGCAGATCTTCCGGTCCCTCCGATTCTGCTAGGCCACGGACGCGAATATTATGGCATTGTCCCCGATTGTCGAGGCCGTCAACGTGGCGTTGTAACTCACCGAGGGCCGCTGGAGCAGGGGGTCGAGCCGGGGGATTGTTCGTTCTGTCTTCCAGGCGGGTCACTCGAGACATCAAATCCTCAACATCTGTCTTGACCACCCTAATTTCGCCGGCGAAGCTCTCGCGTAGATCTGCAATTAGGTCAGCGATGTCAGCTTTAGTAGGGAGGGCCGAGATGAGGCGTTCTAGGCGGCAGATGGTAGTAGTAGAGTCCACCACTGGTTGTGAAACAGAAGGCCCGTCCGCCCTATTGCCATGCGTCATGGACAGGTCTGCGGCCGGGATCGGAGAGACCGAAGCGTCCAGCGGGCCAGAGGTGCGGAGCTGTCGATGGGCTGGGGTCTTAGAGGTGGATAAACGAGATCTGCCACGAACCATGCCCTGTTATAACCATGAAAGGCAAGTTACCATCGGAGGGGACCTAGGAGCTCGTAACTTAAGCGGCCATCTTGGTCTCGGGTCAGGACACGCCCCCCACACTAACATTTTTAAGATATTTTTGTCCTATTTTGTGGAGTTATTTTGCATCTAGTGCATATATTCATGTGTAAAATTTTCAGACACACACTTTATAGTTGCAGAAGACATTTACACATCCTAGCAATTCAGAGAACTCTGAATTGCTGGGATGTGTAAATATCTTCTGCAACTATAAAGTTTATTTGTTGTGTGGAGGCTTTTAATCAATTTTTTTTTTTGCCCTCCACCACAACTTAAATGAGTAGCTATATATCTATAATGGCTCAGATGGAGCCTAAGGCTGGGTGCACATGAGTGCGCCCGTGCACACGCACTTATCGGCGCCCGTCGCAACCATGTGATGCCTCGACGGGGCCGGTCACATGCTTGTATGCACGCATGAAGTGTGTGCTTAGCATGCGTCCACCTAGAGATCCTCCCCGTCGATGCACTAGGATGCATGTCGACGGGGCTCCATAGGAGAATCGGGCTTTGCAATGCTGAGGGGGCAGGCAGGCGTCGAGTGGAAGGAACGTCCACTCTCACGGATGTTCCTTCCACTCTGAGTGCGCTCGTGTGCACCCGGCCTAAACCAGTCTCTTTCTCTTAATCTATTATTTTTTTAAAGTGCAGAAAAACAAAGCATTATAAAGGGGCCTTTTAAGATGCAAAGGAAAAGACCAACCATAGCAAAATGAATGTGTATACGTTCCATTAACTTTTTGGAGGCATGGATGTAAGCTCCTATGAGCAGGGCCCTCTACACCTCTTGTTTCCATCCTATGTCCATTTATCTGTATCTTGTTTCCTCTGGTTATTGTAAAGCGCTGCAGAAACTGTTGGTGCTATATAAATGTGATAATAAGAATGTCTTTGAAGACAGTCTGGCTGTGATGTGACACAGCCCCACATTAACCCCCCCCCCCTCTTGTCCTCCAAGCAGACACCACTGGCAGGAGGTCAGTGATAAATCACTTGTTCCTTGTCACTGAGAGGCCAGAGGTTACTGCTTGCCCTGATGGTGTGGGTCATGCAGTTAACTCTTTGTGTGCAGAAATAAATGTGTAGCAGCTCCTGCCTCTTTTCAATTAAAATTAGCTCCAGCTAAGCAGCATTGAAAGAGTGCTCACTCAGTGTCAGCTGGGATCAGCAATTTTCAGCTGACTTTTTCGGCTGGTGTTTTGCTTTCAGGCTGAAACCGATAACCCCATCATCGGCAGATATCTATCGGTGGCCGAAATTCCAGTGCATCCTTGTTTTTTGTTGTTGATATCTTGCCTAAACATGAGAAAAACCTATGCATGTAAGAAAATATTTTACGGTCAATGTGTGCACCCCTTATGTGATATATAGTGCTGTAAACTGTGCCCCCCCCCCCAGCATCTTTCAAGCACTTGTTCCTCACTGTGGGACATTGAGCACAGAATGAATTGGCCTGTAGTCATGGAAACTGATTCACAGCATTGTATTTTGTAGGATGCATGCAAAGAACATCACCTGTGGTAGATCGACGGCCATATCTCATTCAGCTGCCATCTCTTATTTCACGTAGCATACAGAACACAATAACCCTCTGCAGCCTTATCTAAACATTCCTCTTCCACCTCATTGACTGTTCCATAATGTAGAAGCTAAACCACAGCTGTAAAGTAAAGCTCGCCATAAGATTTTGGTACATGTTGCATCATGGGAAAAATCCACAAACTAGAAACGAGAGATGAAAACCTAAATTTATTTTTCCTATTTACATACAATTACCCGTAGATGCTAGAGTATAGCATGACCCGACTATAACGTGATGAATAGGGATTTATTATGGTAATGGGCGAATACTCAAGACTCGAATATATAACGCAAGGAGCAAAATTATAAAAGTATACTGTGCCGGTAAACAATTAAAATCCTTTGAGTTTCTCTTAACAGAGTCATTCCACCCCTCAGGCCATGGTGCTCTGCTCTACAGTGATTGTACCTGTTACGAAGTATGACACCTCCGGCCACCTGTCTTCTTTACTTCCGATAAGATGGCCGGCGGAGCGTGGTGGCCAAAGCACCAATTTTTCTGACTTCCGGCTCCAACAGGCAGGCTCATCTACCGTGTTGTCTGCTGATAGGAGCTCGTTGGGGGCTGGCTAACGTCACTGCAGAGGCACTGGGCACTTCTCACATTCAGAATGTGCAGTGACGTTAGGATGGGGTAACAAAGGGGTGGGGCTGGCTATTGGCAGATGACGCAGTGGAAGAGCCTGCCTGCTGGAGCAGGAGGTCAGAAAACTACACCTCCCGCCATGCTGCGCGGAGCGAGGGTGCATGCTCTGTTTTAAGCTAATCTTGAATGATTGGCTTACACCGAGCGTGCTCTCTGGCTGTGATGGATCCCTCCCGAATCCGTTAGTTCCTGAAGTTTTTATGAGCGTCATGGAGGCTTGGGATCCCTGAGCAAGTCAAGTTTTTTTTTTTTTCTTTTACACGCGATGCAGATGTCTCAAATCTAACGCGACCCCTCCAATTTTAAGGTACGTTTTTGTCACCAAAATCTAGCGTTATACTCGAGTATCTAGTACACAAGAAAAAAAATGGCAGCATGTGGTTTTGTTTGTAAGGCACGAGTAATCTAGTTACAGCTTATGTAAGTGGTAGTGTTCCTTTTAACAGTCCATAGATTTCATATAGATTTCCTATAATATGCATTGCACAACTGGCCTGCTCATTCCGAGTATGGGCAGTATTACAAACTTGGTGCTAACTTAACCAGAGCTGTTGTAAACTTAAAACCTCCATAGGCTATATTGGCTCTGGTAAGTTTACAACAGCTCTGATTAAGTTAGCACCAACTATGTAATATGGCCTTATATGTTTGAAAGGAAGTCTGTTCTGTTACATACTTGTTTTGTTTAGTGAGGTGGAATTTGGGGCTATAAATAAAAGGACTCCATACATTAAATGCATAGATAGAAGTCCTGTGACTAACTGAGCATTTTATGTGCTGTTACAGAAGTTTTCATTATTATTAGGTGTAACGTGGGGGTCTCTGTCCACGTGCAGACTGCTCCCCTTGAAGTCAGTATTCCATAGAAGTACCGTTCTTGGCCCCAAATGCAGGCAATAACGTCCAGAATGGAAAAATGTGGTGACAGTCCGCGCTTCCCTCTTTTTTTCCTTTCCTTTTCTCCCCCTGAAATCTTGGTCGAGGATCTTCTTTAAGCAGTTAATTGCTTTCTTTTATGCAGTCCTCAATTCTCAAGATATATGGGGATAGAAATGAGAAACATAGTGTGATCCATAAAAACACATCCAAGTCCCCAAAATACAATAGTTCAACTCACATTTGGAGGTGTCATAAATCAGACACTAGATGTATCTCACAACCGATATTTTTTAGGAGATATCGGGCTCCCCTTTTCCTCCTCTGTCCGATGATGTTGCTCCAAATGAAAAAATAAGGTTGCAGGATATCGATGAACAAAATTAAAATTTATTAAAATTTAAAATTTATTCCATAAAACAATAGACAAACACCAATACGCGTTTCGCGATGCACTCGCTTCATCAGTTGGCATGTAAATCAATTCCTTCACAATCTCCTGCAACCTCCTTATATACCCTTTAAAATGTGTTGTGATTAAGTGGGAAACGCCCGTTCTCCCTTCCCTCAAAATTACAATTACTCATTCTGCACCTGCGTGTTACTCATTACAATTACAATTACTCATTCTGCACCTGCGTGGGGCATTCCAAATATCAGATCAACCCAAAAGATGGTGGTGATACATCTCGTAGTGCCCTCTTGCATGTTCCTTTTAAGATCTCTAGTGTTTAAACTCCTAAAGTTTCTGCTCCACCTTCTTTCTACCCACAAGGCTTATTATTATCTACCTTCATGTTCATCCCTAAATAGGTTATTCTGCAATTCTAGATACACATGTATTGCCACACTATTGGAAATCCAATAATGTGCTCTATATCAATATTTTACCGTGATGGAAAAAATCTCACACAAGGGGGAGTGTGGAACTTTTTCCATCCTCTGAAAACCTCTGCGTGAGATGCTGATTTTTAAAGTGCTAAATTTATAGTGCCTTCTGCAAAATTTAATATGCTAATCTTAATTAAATCTATATGAATACTATTATCAGAACTGAAAATTTGATTCCTTATATGCGTAAAGAATTTATAATGTCATTCAATAAAGTGCTCTCTTTAAAGTGCTACTCTTACAATGTTGTATACCGAATTAAAACTAACCCATATATTTGTATGAACTAGGATACACTGTAACCAAACATGTATTGAATATGGAGGTATAATGTGTTTGACACTAATGGATCAATTAACCATCACCCTATAGGCATACTGTTAGGTAGGCACAAGCACTTTATTTCGGTTTACACATTAGCACTCTGTATAGAAACATATGGGTTAGTTTTAATTCGGTATACAACATTGTAAGAGTAGCACTTTAAAGAGAGCACTTTATTGAATGACATTATAAATTCTTTACGCATATAAGGAATCAAATTTTCAGTTCTGATAATAGTATTCATATAGATTTAATTAAGATTAGCATATTAAATTTTGCAGAAGGCACTATAAATTTAGCACTTTAAAAATCAGCATCTCACGCAGAGGTTTTCAGAGGATGGAAAAAGTTCCACACTCCCCCCTTGTGTGAGATTTTTTCCATCACGGTAAAATATTGATATAGAGCACATTATTGGATTTCCAATAGTGTGGCAATACATGTGTATCTAGAATTGCAGAATAACCTATTTAGGGATGAACATGAAGGTAGATAATAATAAGCCTTGTGGGTAGAAAGAAGGTGGAGCAGAAACTTTAGGAGTTTAAACACTAGAGATCTTAAAAGGAACATGCAAGAGGGCACTACGAGATGTATCACCACCATCTTTTGGGTTGATCTGATATTTGGAATGCCCCACGCAGGTGCAGAATGAGTAATTGTAATTGTAATGAGTAACACGCAGGTGCAGAATGAGTAATTGTAATTTTGAGGGAAGGGAGAACGGGCGTTTCCCACTTAATCACAACACATTTTAAAGGGTATATAAGGAGGTTGCAGGAGATTGTGAAGGAATTGATTTACATGCCAACTGATGAAGCGAGTGCATCGCGAAACGCGTATTGGTGTTTGTCTATTTATTGTTTTATGGAATAAATTTTAATTTTGTTCATCGATATCCTGCAACCTTATTTTTTCATTTGGAGCAACATCATCGGACAGAGGAGGAAAAGGGGAGCCCGATATCTCCTAAAAAATATCGGTTGTGAGATACATCTAGTGTCTGATTTATGACACCTCCAAATGTGAGTTGAACTATTGTATTTTGGGGACTTGGATGTGTTTTTATGGATCACACTATGTTTCTCATTTCTATCCCCATATATCTTGAGAATTGAGGACTGCATAAAAGAAAGCAATTAACTGCTTAAAGAAGATCCTCGACCAAGATTTCAGGGGGAGAAAAGGAAAGGAAAAAAAGAGGGAAGCGCGGACTGTCACCACATTTTTCCATTATTGACTCTTTCTGGTGGTTGGAGGTGAACTATCAGTGTGTGAACCATCTGCTGCTGACTTTTTAAACTGCAATTTAATGCTCTATGTCCTTTGGACTTAAGAATAGTTTGTGTACAAACAGCATTGTTTAACTATATCCATTAGGGGGCGCCAGATACTTGTCTATTCTGTGAATAACGTCCAGAAGATCCTTGCAGTTTCAACCCAAAATGGAGACTGAGTTTATTTACATTTTGCAAGACACACATGCACACCGAACAATGGATCAGATAACAGTGAGCTGGGTGACCTTAGTTGCTGGGGGAAGGGGAGGGGGTGATGGAAGCATGTAAAAACAAAAGGAATCCATTACTTACAGGGGGTTGTATACTATACAAAGACTGGATCGTAATACAGAGGTTAAGCTATACAGAGGGAATACAATACTCTACATTATACACAGAGCAATTAAATATAAGGAAAAATAAATACAAATAAACATTGGGGCGGCTGTTTCTTCACATATCTCCCCCCTTCTAGATTGTCAGGGTGAGCTTAGATCCCAACGGATCACTCGCCACTGACAAGACCTCTCCCTCTGTCTCTTTTCTGCGCCATCTTCAAAGTTCCAGGGTGCTGGCACACAAGCGGGGTCTGACGGTTGCCGCAGGGTACCCCTTGTTGTGGGTCCATAGTCCCGGGGTAAGAGGCAAGCCATCCCTCTTGCCCAGTGCGCCCAAAGACTTACTGCCAGGCAACAAGCCACCACAGTCCACAGACACAAAATGTTCACTTGCGGGCACACTGGGATTCCTCCCCGTATCTTTCCTTCTCCAGAGCACCTCTGCGGACCCAGGACCAGGACACGGCATTTAAAGTCTTTCTCCTTTCACTGCTACAGACATGTCCATAAAGCGTCACAACTGCACATAAGTCACTCACCCAACCGACCCCGGCATCTTCTGTAGGAGGTTTCTGCTGGAGAGAATGTATAGTGGCTGGTGTCTCCTCAGTCAATGGATGGGGATCTGGGCCAACTGCCCAGCATCCAGAAGGCACACAGGTTAAAACCCCAGCCCCATCCATGGCTGCAAAAGCAATATAGATATCCTCCTGTGGTTTGGTCCAGTGAACACTGGTGCTCTGCTCCGCTGCTGGCTCCTCATCCGGGGCTGTGTTGAGCTTTGCTGGCGATGTGAGGCTGCTCTCCAGAGATCCAGGCCAGCCGCACCATGCTCTAACTCCAGTGTCTCTCCCAAATCCATGGAGCTCAGCAGGCTTCTCACCAAACAAAAGTCCACAGGCTCCATAATCACTGTCCCCTCAAGCTGGAGATTCGGGACACCTGTACTGCATCTCCCTTGTGCAGTGAGAAGGACTGCAGCCTCTTCCCTGACAGCCTGCTGTTTTTTAATCTTGGCGTTCAGCTGTACTTCTAGCTGTAAAGTCTTTGCTTTCAGTTCAGCAACTGAAACTTGCAGCTCGGTCTGTACCTGATGGTGTAGTACTGTCTGCAGCCTCATTTCCCAGCTGTTGCTGGGAAGCGTACAGCCTGCTTTCAGTGCTTCGCAATTGCTTATACTATGGCGTTGCTCGGTCTCTGCATCAAGCTGCTCCTGAAGCTCTTGACATTTGCCTTCCCAGGCAGTGATAGAAGCCTGGAGTTCAGCCTTTAGTTATTGGCACTGACTTCCAGCTGTTGACGTGCCTTCTCGAGTAGCTGGGCCTTGCTTCGCTCTGCCTCTCCGTGTGCTCTCAGTTGCTTATTCAGCAGTCTGGCCTTCTTGAGATTCTCACCTATTCGCTCAGCGTTACTCTGTTCGGCTTTCAGCTTCTCTGCCAGCCCCATCATCTGGGATTCCAGGAGACACTTTTCCCCCAAGGCTGCCTGGATTTTTAAAACGCCAATGGCCATGGCCTCTTCTCGCTCCCGAGCAGCATTATCCTTGGCTCGCTCAGCAGCTGTAAGTCCTGTAAGCCAGTGAGCTCCATCTCCAGGCGCTGTACATTCACCTCTGCAGCATCTCTGGATAGTCTCACCTCATCCAGCTCTCTGGCCATCTTGCAGCTGATCCTGTAGCCGGTGCAATTGCAGGCCAGTCTCTTTCTTGCACTGGGTGGCAGAGTCTAGTTGCCCTTTCAAGGTCTCTACCTCCCTTCAAAGCGGGTCACAACATTTGCATTCGCTCTCAGCACCACCTTCATTTCTTCCACCCGTCTACCACTCTGCTTCTTTTTAGCTTTACTTGTGGGGGGTGGGTTGCCAGTCACAGTTGGTGTGGAGACATATTTTGTCTGGGTCTTGGTGTTGGCAGAGGACAATGCTTCCAAAATACTTGGTCTCTGCCAATCCAAGTCTGTAGGCACCCTCTGGGTGTGTGGTGTAGTGGCCAGACAGTTCTCCTCCTGGCTACAATTGTCTTCTGGCTCAGTCTGGGACCTTGTTTTTATTGTATTCCACATGCAGAGGGTTAAAATCTTCCTGGACCCGCACAGCTCCCCCTTGTTGCAATAAACAGACCTCATTCCAAACACTCTGGAACAGGTCCATGCTAGGGTTCGGACCATATTGGTTGAAGCATCTTTTTACCTCCTTGAGCGTCTCCATATTGCTACAGGTTGCACCACACTTCTGCCTTTGGTCTCCAGTTCCTCCTGCTGCGATGTCTTAAATGTCTGGGCCCAGTTATAGGGAGCATAAAATCCCGCAGCTGCCAGCCAATGTAACGTGGGGGTTTCTGTCCACATGCAGATTGCTGCCCTGGAAGTCAGTATTCCGCAGAAGTACTGCTTTTGGCCCAAAATGCGGGCAATAACGTCCAGACGATCCTTGCAGTTTCACCCCAAAATGGAGACGGAGTTTATTTACATTTTGCAAGGGACACCCACACACAGGGGGAAGGTGCAGAAACAATGGAATCACACCCAGCTAGGAACAATGGATCAGATAACCGTGAGCTGGGTGACCTTAGTTGCTGGGGGGAAGGGGAGGGGGTGATGGAAGCATGTAAAAACAAAAGGGATCCATTACTTACAGGCGGGTATATACCAGGGCTTGACAAATTTGCTTTGAATGTAGGAGCCAGCTACAAACGTTATAAGCCAATGTTTCGGTGAGGATTCTCCTTTATCAAGGGATACCTTGTAAAGGCGAATCCTCGCCGAAACGAGAACCTTGCCTCTGCATCGTGGAGTTGGTTTCTACTGACCCTAATTATGATTTTAGCTGCTTCTATTTATCACTTTGTTACCTGGTGCTTTTTGCTGTTAGGTATTTTTTGTGCATGTGGTCTTTTGGCTACTTTTTTGAGCCTAGAATTGTAGACCATTGCTTCTAATATCAGTTTGGCCGCTCTGATATATATATAGTTATGTTATTTGTGTTGTTAACATCCGTACATTGTGACGTTGTGATATTGTTTTATTTGTTTACTTATTTTCTTTGCTCTGTTGTCATTGGACACCCTATTTACCCACTGTGTATATACACACACACACATAAATACACACCTCATGTATAAATACATACACAGAGCAATGAAATGTAAGGAGAAATAAATACAAATAAACATTGGGGCGGCCGTTTCTTCACATTAGGGATGCACCAATACCATTTTTTTTAAAAAAAAATTTAAGTACGAGTACCTGTACTTTCAGGTACTCAAAGATACGGAGTACTGATACCGTATTTACGATCAAAATCGCCTTTTCTTGGTGATGGAGAGACCATCTCCAAACCGCAAAATTTCAAAACCTTGACATTGTTATTATGATGTTGCGAGAAATAGGTGTCTCTTGAATTCGAATAGAATGAATATGTTCTATAATCCTCCTTTTAAAAGTACGAAAAGTCTTGCCAACATACATTTTTCCACATTCACACAGGGCCAGGTATACTAGGCCTACTGAATTACAATTAAAGAACGTCTTGATCGCGTAATCTCGTATTTTGGAGGAATCAGTGATCTTTTTAGAATGTTTTAAAATGTAATTTCGATCGTAAATTATGACCAAGAGAATGTCGATGGATATATAAGTTGCAGACTTTGTCCCCGAAAGGGCTTAATGAAGGCTTCTCATATACTCCTTTTTTGTAAACATAATTCATCTAACCATCTAGGTGTCTCATTTATATGGGTTTTACACGCTGCCCATAATAAACAGGGCGCTCTTTTTCATCGATTGGCCATCCTTTATTCAGTGGTTTAATGTGTTGCAATTTATATAATCTTTTCAAGTGTGTAGGCATTAATTGTAGATCACCAGTATAATCAGTACATTAGGCAGTTTATGCATTCCATCAGTTATATTTGGTTCCATGATCATTCGGTTAGAAACATTCATTCTGCCAGTGTTACCTATCACTTTATCCATCCATCGATTTTACCTCTACCATACACTGTTGTTTCAGCGATATGGCATCCTAGTCATGAATGTGAGAGCTTGACCCTTTTGTGATCAGTATTTTCGCCAATTTTCCGTTGGGCACAAATTCGATGCTCCCGATATGTTGGTCATCGTTTAATCCTTCGTTAATAAAAGCAACCTGTAGGCGAAATTGTACCTTATGATATTCTATTTAGTGGATAAGTGCATATCATAATTCAATGGTGTTAAACCAAAGCACCTTTATTTTGTCAAGGGGTTAATAAGGACATAAGGTAGTATACTCATTATTTATCTAGTTAATTGGGCATAACTCAATGCTATTGACATTAGCGTCGGATCATTTCCAGTTCATTCTCAGTAAGCTGGAAATATGTGCATACCAACTATACAAATAAGATATGTTGTTCTGTAGGTACTTTACCGGTCATACCCTATTCATGAACATTCGGGCAGCTATTATTCTGCCGTTTCAGTAGGTTATTCCACTGATCAAAGCCATCCTTTGATTTTGTTCTGTATTTACATACACGGCTCCTTCAGGATTACTCGATTGTAGTTGGTGTGTTAAGTTAAGATCCTGCTGTCGCCATTAACGCTGTGCTTCGGCAACGGGCACCAAGTTGAAGTGTTTACCGACATACTAAATGTATCAAGTATTAACCCACATCCTTTGCCGACTCATCTTTTAAGAATATTATTATGTGTTTTTACGCTCTTTAGTACACTGGTCATTGGTTAATCTTTTTAGCAAATGCGTGTATTTCATAGGCGGAATTATACCACGTTGTATCCCATTCATAGGTTGCAATGTGTCCAATCCAATCGGCACAACATATATTGTGTATCCTTCGTGTTTCACAATTTGGTTGTGACAAAGCGGCGTTCTTCATACACTCCTCATATCGTACAATATCGATCATTATTATCTCCATATCTCATTCATGTGATGTTTGGCGCTCAGCATTTTACGATGTATGAACGCTATTAATTATATTGATTCACACATTAACGCTTAGCAGTTTTTCTTCTTTTTGTTTACGTATATAACATCATTCTCGTTTATTCATTGGCTTCACAATGACCTGTGATAAGGCATCATGATTACATTTAGCTAATCCGTCATAGCCTAGAGCTGTGGGCATCAGCTGCAAATACTTCGGTTTTCACATGACACACCTCATCAATTGTGGAGGTTCTTTTTCATTGGTTAATTTAAGTAGATGTAATATCTTTTAAGGGGGGAGGTGAACACCCATTACAAGCTGTTGTGATGTTATATTCTGGCGTTGGTCAGTCCCTGTTCTTTCTCACAACCGGCTGTGTTTACTATTTTCTTGGATAACCTAAAACTACAGATTGAGAATAACCACAGACACCAACATAGGTTCTAAGTCTTTTAGTTACTGCCCTCTTAAGGAGACCATGTGTTTGGTTCTTAAGTACAGAAAATGACGTCACAGTAAAAGACATCCTGTAATACCTCTAATTGGTTTAAGCTTTTGCTGCGTTTTCCTAACCATTTCAAACAAAAGAGCTGAGATACAATATGTCATTCAAATTAACCCTAGACAGTGAGAAACATCCTGTTATAATTAATCAATGGTCAGTTCCTTACATCAAAGAGCGCTTAGGCCGGTAACTTTAAGAGTCTGTCGGAAGGCAACAAGGATGTTGACTTAATGTCTCCTTCCTCAATAAATGCTGGAAGCCATAATTGATGATCCTTCAAGGATTGAGGCAGGTGTTCAACATCTGTTTCCCACTCTGACCCAAAAGACTTAAAGATACAAAGAGTTTATCTGGGGATCAATTTGATATAAGAATACGCATACATAGAAAGATTAAAATATTCCTCAACATTCCCCTCTTTTATTGTAATCAAATAACAATAACTAATTTTAATTTTGTAACCCCCAACCCATCCTTTCAGCAGTAGAGAAAAAACCTTCCCTTTAAATTGACAAGGGCTGGGAAATCTCCAAGGGCACCATGCATGAAGGACTATCCTGCCCTCCAGGTGTCAAAGGCTTACAAAACAATTAATACATGTTTTTTTAGGCATATTAACGCTAGATCTCAGATCTGAATGATATACACTAGAAGTGGCTACACATTTGCGTGATATTAACTGAAATAAACATTTAAAAATAGCAAAAAAATAAGAGCATTTACAGGAGGAAAACCAGAAAGATTAGCGTGATTAACGAATGCTATGACTCCAGTTTGAACTGAGCGAGCTAAATGCAACTTTATCTTCTTTGCTTCTGTTTGCTTCTGAACATCAGTAAAATCAACAACAGGGTCTTGTTTAGAGCGGATCATTAAACTAATTGATTCAGCGGTCCATGGGGCTCCTAAAAAGGGATAACCATAGTTATGGGAATGTGGAGCATAACCGCAGATCCAGCATGAATCTGTGCGGTTCAGGGCTGTGTAAAGATTTCTTGCAATTTTTATAAAATGATTATCAAGTTCCCAAGAAGAATGAGCTTGTGAGCGTCGATACATCTTATTAGCAACATGATTTGGGGAATTCTTTGGAGACATTGTTCCTGAAAATATAGCATATATGACGAAGATCACAAAGATCATGGCTATTAAACGGGAGCAGCAGTAGTAGATGGTAAATCGGTCAGCGAAGGAATCTGTGGTGCTTTGGTTAGTGATGGCATCTTCTTCAAGCGGCTTGCGTGTATCCATGCTTGATTATCTTCTGTTAGGACGGCGGTCCGGGTGACTGCGATCACTGTAGTTGGAGGACCATAGGGTGGATCAAAAACTCTCGCTTTGAAGAGGGACTTCACAAGGACTTGATCTCCTGGTTGGAAAGGATGAGTTGGTTTTCCTGCGGGAACAGGAAGAGACAGATACATCACCATAGATGCCATTCAATTTGTCCACAAGATTCAAAACCTATTCATCAATTACGACATTAAGGTCCCTGCTTACCATCGGGGCACTTTTTAGTTCTACACTATGGAGTGGGGAATGGGCTACCCATTAGAATTTCAAAAGGCGAATAACCCGTAGTCGAGCTAGGAGTCATTCTGATTTCAGCCAATACTGCTGGTAAATGGTCGGGCCAATTTTGACTTTTATCAAGACTTCCTTTCTAATCTATGGATTACAAATCTTTCCTTCATCATTGCCAACACCCCTCTTCGGCTGACATGTCCATAGCCATGGATTTGTCGGACGAGAAGCGGTGAAGAAGCCTGAATAAGATCTAGATCTGGCACTAAATGAGCCAGAGGCAAAATCAAATCAGTAACTGCTCGCAAATCTTGAGTAACTCTGTATTCCGTTTTACCAGGTTTCTGAATTGGATTAATTGGGCTATTGAATGGTGAAATAATTGGCTGAATTATAGGTTTAGACAAGAGTTCAGCAATGACTGGGGCAATTCCTAATTCTTTATCTTTTGACAATGGATACTGTTTTATGTAAACAGGAAAAGAATCGGGTTTCAAAGTAGCTTTGTATGGGGTGCAATTTAAAAAACCTGGGTCTGTGCTGCTGGCCGCCCACACAGCTGGAGACACAACTTTCAATTCATCCGGGATCTGAACAGTGCTAATGCCATAGAAAGCATTAGTTACGCTTGACGGCAAAGCAGGAGAAAACGGCACAAATTTTAGAGATTTCACATAGCCAAAACCTTGTTTCCACAAATACACATTTCCAACTGTATGCACACATCCGTGTTGGCCACACAGACATTCCTGTAAAGTCCGTGTTAGTACCCTGAGAAAATTGTAAAGCTGGGAGTGGAGAATGTGTGAGTTGAGTTTGTGCAGAAGAGCTAGCACTCTGAAAAAGAACGCTTTCAAGGACAGAAACCGTGTCAGATGTTAGATACAGACAATTAGTATTCCTAGAAAAATCTGGTATATCAACAAATGCAGAATTGTTTAAGCAAAAACAATCATATTCCTGACATGGAAATTCAGAAGTGAAACCTGAAAAAACAGCGTGCATCAGAACACCACCTTTACAGGTAATTTCAAGAATCATTCCCATCTTAGCCATTAAATCACGACCAAGCAAATTTACAGGACAATTAGGAATGATAAGAAAAGCGTGATATAACCACAATTTGCGATTCGTAAGGCTGCATATAGAAAGAAAGCGTGTTCATACATTCAAATTTAGCATCCAATTCCTTAGCCAAATCAGTTGTATTAACATCTGCATATTTCAAAACTACTGACAACAAAAATCGATAATCAGGACCACCAAATTGCTGGTCTTTGGTAACTCGCTTAAGATAATTAATCGCACCCTCTGGAAATTTAAAAGGATCTGGACATTTATTGCCTAAAAAAATTAGATGTTCCGCAGAAGGAGGTTTAACCATGACGGTATCACCAATTATAACATATGGCATAGCAGAAGTAGGTTGTACAGTAATAATTCCATTTTCTTCATCATCACTGTCTCCATCTAACTTTCCTTTACTTCGTAAAGCGTAATCAGAATGTTCAACGACTGAACGAACAGCTAAACTCGGTACAACAGAACTCACAGCACCAGGAGCAGACAGATTACCTACTCCAGGCTGTCCATCATCAGACACATACTTATGACGTCGCTTTCCATGAAGCACATTAACAGCAGCTATTTCTTCATCTATACCATCATTTATATTGTCTCTCAAAGAAGCCAAATTAGGTTATAACTGAACTGGATTAGCAAGTGGTACACAAGGATCACTATATGGTGGAGACATTACTGCTGGCTCAGGGTTGTGGGAGTCAGTGACAGAAAAAGACCACAACAAAGCACATTGCAACCAACCCTGGGCAGCATTTTCCATATAATTCTTATTCCATAATGGATCGGTCCAGGACCAAATGGAACTGCATTAGGTAAACACATACCTTTCAACATTTCTAAATGATAACTAGAAAAAGAACCAATACGTGGCCATGGATTATCAATTACATCACCAAAACGCACACACCAGTTATGAAGATTATCACAAAAAGGTTCAGTATAAAATTCACCAATCAAATCTTGTACATATACCTTGGGCGTCTGATCAGGTTTGGGGCTAGCAGTCTTAACTGCAGGAGTTCTATTTCCTGCATTTTCGGTACTTGTTTATAGCTTTTAAAGAATATGCATTAGACTTACTGTGGGATGATCCCATTATAACAATACTCTAACTCAATATTATATGTATTCCTGTGGAAGACCGCAAAATCACTGAGAAAAAAAATTCTTTCCACACAAACACACAGTTACGAACTCGGATACTATCTGCAAAACTACACTTTAAAAGAATAATCTTGAGACTAGTCTGCAGCTCATAATGGATAATTAAAATTCAGTGAGACTATATCCTGGGACCACGAATGGAAAATATAGAAAAGCAGCAGAGAAAATGAAGAAGGATCCCAGGCTTATTGTGGTATTATAGGCAGACCAGACCCCACAAAGGAAATATATAACAAGGCAAAATATTAATGCATCAATCAATACAGCATAGCGCATAAAACAAAACAAGACAAAAAACAAAAAGCTTGATTCCAATTTGTAGTTTCATACGTGGACTCAATGCACAAATCTATTAAGCAGGGCTCTATACCCACTAACCATATGCAGGACTTTATACCCACTAAACCATATGCAGGACTTTATACCTACATAAAAATACAGAGGAAACTAGACTTCCGACCAATACCACAATACATCCACAAACAAAAACACCATGTGGGTCTTAAAATATCATAGAAATAAAAAGGCAAGAAGACAACACTAGATATGACGTGTTCTTACCTTTAACTTCAAGATATCCAGAGGTCCACCACTTCTGCGACACCAAGTTGTTGTGATGTTATATTCTGGCGTTGGTCAGTCCCTGTTCTTACTACCGGCTGTGTTTACGATTTTCTTAGATAACATAAAACTACAGATTGAGAATCACAGGTATCTGGAGAGCGGAATAACCACAGACACCAACATAGGTTCTAAGTCTTTTAGTTACTGCCCACTTAAGAACCAAACACATGGTCTACTTAAGTACAGAAAATGACGTCACAGTAACACAGTAAAAGACATCCTGTAATACCTCTAATTGGTTTAAGCTTTTGCCGCGTTTTCCAAACCATTTCAAACAAAAGAGCTGAGATACAATATGTCATTCAAATTAACCCTAGACAGTGAGAAGCTTTACAACATCCTGTTATAATTAATCAATGGTCAGTTCCTTACATCAAAGAGAGCTTAGGCCGGTAACTTTAAGAGTCTTTGTCGGAAGGCAACAAGGATGTTGACTTAATGTCTCCTTCCTCAATAAATGCTGGAAGCCATAATTGATGATCCTTCAAGGATTGAGGCAGGTGTTCAACATCTGTTTCCCACTCTGACCCAAAAGACTTAAAGATACAAAGAGTTTATCTGAGGATCAATTTGATATAAGAATACGCATACATAGAAAGAAAATTCCTAAACACAAGCTATTCAATTTTCGCTCCAGATGAAGCCGGTTGTCACCGGCAAAACATATGTCGAGCTGAGTGTTTAAATCTTTTGGTTTTAATGCTGTTTGTCTAGTAAAGCATTTGTAGCGCTGTGTTTAAACTCTTACTGTGGCAGTACCTATTTTTGGCCACCGGAGGGAGACAAGCGCGATCAGAGACACTGAACAGTGGAACTACATTTCCCGGCGTGCTTTGCAAACAGACAGGAAGTGGGTGGGACACAGAGGCTGTACATCCTGAGCCTCGTGGAGAACGCGCCGGGGAGTGCATGGAAGAGGACGCAGTGCTGCAGAGCGGAACCGTGACCAGGCCAGAGCGCAAGTGTGGCCTATCAGGAATCGAGTGGGGTTATCCTGCCTTGCCAGAAGGAGCCTTACCCACCGGCCATCACCACCAAGTGTTTATCCAGACAAGCTGAGGACCCCGAGTGAGGAGTACCGCGAGTCCAACGGATGGGAGAGCAGGCGGTAGCTGGACAAGTCCGGGCCAGAGCACAGAGAGCCTGAATATCGATCCAATAGCCGGTATCCCAGCGCGGAGACAAGCGGAGAGACGTCCTGGGTCAGCGGAGCCTTGGCGATCAGCGGATGGGTGAGAGGCCTCCAAGGCCGTTTCTACAAAAGCTCAAGCACGCTGTTGTTTATTTCTGAAACCCACAGGGCCCCAACTTGACTAGTCGAAGACATCGCTTAAAAGATTCACTGGCCAGTTGAATAGTACCCGGGTACCATAACACACACACACTCACAATTCGGGACTTAACCTGTTCGGGACTCACTCCCTAAGATCCGAAAAGGGGGAAAAGATTCGCATCTTACTTTTGTTTTCCGCTGCGCGTTTCTCGTAATTACGAAGTATTGTATTTTCTGCTCGGTCGTGTATTTTTTCCTGAAATACGAACTCTCGCATTTCTTTCTTTTTCTTTTCCCGCTGCACGTTTACCGCAATACGAAATACTGTAAATATATCTACAAACACCGTGTATTATTATATGCCTTTTACTTCAGTAAACTATTTAAATTATAAAATCCACAACGGTGCTGGGGTATATTTATTCCCTAGTGCGGGGAGACTGACCCGTGGTTCATTTTCAGCGGCTCCTCCGGGAGTGAGCGCTACACGTGGGGGCTCGTTTCCGGGATCCAGTCTCTGGAAAAACCGCATCTAAAGGGTTAAGTATGGATCCAGACACTGTTGCCGAATGGTGTGAGGAGCACAGTAGTCAGTTAGAATGTTGTATAGTCGTGGATATTCCCGCAGACACTTGGGCCGAAGATCAGATTCGCCAGGCTGTGGCCGCGCTGACACCAGACCATCGGGGGTTAATTCTGGACATTAAAAAGAACACAGATACCTCTCACACGTATGTTCTTTTTGAATGGAGAAAGGGTGTTCCAGTGTGTTTTCAGGGTGCAAGCATGAAGCTGACCGATGAGGTGGAAGTCCAACTGATTCAGCCAAGTGCGCCACGTGGCGAATCCGCAAGTGTTCCCGCGCCCAGTCCGTTGGCCATGATCGGGCCTGAATTCATTGTGGCTATTGGAGATTTGCTGGCTAAGTGTCAGAACAAGCCCTCCGCACACTAACTTCGGTTATCGACGGTTGAGAAATTTTACAGGAAACGTACCAACTCCGGCGGGAGAAGAAACCTTTGAGGAATGGGTGGAACAGGCGATGCAGGCTCTGGATGAGTGGGACGTCCCTGAAGCCCAGAAAAAGCAAAGGATCACCGAGAGTTTAAAGGGACCTGCGTCAGAAGCGGTGAGAAACCTAAAACTGAGTAGAAAAGACTGTACTGCTTTAGATTATTTAAACGTTTTGGAGGAAGTTTTTGGGCGAACAGAAAAGGCTGCAGAGCTTGTATATCAGTATGAACACACCTATCAGAGGAAAGGTGAGAGAATGGCCGAATACATGAGGCACCTAGATAAGATTCTGCACCAGATACTCCTCAAGAAAGGGGCCGAGCCGGCCGAAGTGGATAAGATCCGAATAAAACAGATTCTGAGGGGCTCTCAACCTCTAGATCCAGTGATGCTGCAGCTGAGAAGCAGAGCAGGTAATCAAGAACTGAAGTACCTGGAACTGATCCGAGCTGTCAGAGAGGAGGAGGCTTTGCTGGAGGAAAAATCCTTCAGGCGAGGGGAAAGAGCTTACGCACAACCTGTAAGGCATAACGACGGTCTGCAGCCTGAAAGCGATTCGCTGGATACTTACGGGTCCGACGTGGACGAGGAAGAGCATCTGATCGCTTTTAAATCCACAGAGAGGGCTGCCAAAGAATTACACCTCTCTGAACGTGGTGAGTTGCACAAAACTGTTAAAGTACAGGAAGCTCAAGCCGAATTGCAGCAGGCGCACGCGGAACTGTGCCGAGTGTTGATGAAGGTGACAGAGATGCAGGCAGAGATGCAGAAGTTCCTTACAGGCATGCAGACAACCGGAGTTGCTGTGGCGTCTAGCCAAGGTCCTTTAACTGAATCGCAACAGGCGACTGCGTCTCCACTTTCTAAGAAGAGGTGTTTCGGTTGTGGAGAAATGGGCCACTTCCGCGCACAATGCAAAGACCGAAAGCCTGAGAGGAATAGAGTTGATGAGTTGTTAAAAGCCTTAGAGGGACTGTTATCTACCTCACCGGCGGGAAACGCCAGAGGGCGCCAGTGAAGGAGCAACCTAGGTGCCCGGAGATTGAACCCCGCTCCAAGAATCAAGCCAGGGCTAAGAGGGCGAGAGGGCCCAAAGTCCGGCCAACTGCTGAGCCTGCCAGGACTGAAAGAGTCACTCCCTTAGCATCCGGACCTACGTCATGGGGAAGCAATGCACACCCAAAACCTACACGGGCCAAGAAAAAGGCCAGGGTACAACAAACTGGGTCTAAGTGTCCTGATACCGCCACCAAGTTTCCTGACCAACTGATAGGTCCTTCTCCTATTGTGCCAATCCAAGTGGAGGGAGTCTACACTAAAGCTTTGTTGGATTCAGGGGCTCAAGTGACATTGATCTACCGAGACTTCTATGAGAAACATTTGAAGCACATTCCTCTACAGAAATTGAAGGACCTGGAAATCTGGGGTATCGGAACGGAGAAGCTGTCCTATGACGGGTATCTACAGGTGAAATTGGAGATCGGATCCGAAGTCATCGGGCAGTCCGGAGGTTGCGATGCATTGGCCATTGTGTGTCCTCGACCCTCCGGTGCAAACAGAAGTTCCATGATAGTGGGGACGAATACCGACCTAGTGCGGCGTCTCCTGACACCTATTGTATTGGAAGAAGGTTCGACTCAAGGAGTACACCCAATGTTACGTCCGGTCTATCAGAGGATGGTCGAAGAACAGAAGGCACCTGCCGAAGTGGGGCGCCTATGGAGATTAGAAGGAACAGAGAAGGTTCTGCAAGCAGGAGAAGTAGCAAGTTTCCGGGCTTCAGTCAAGTTGAATGGATCGCAACCAGGCCCCTATGTAGTGCTGGAGACCGATTTTAATCATGGGAGTGAAGCCGGAGTTGAGGTAATCCCTGAAATAATCTCCACTAAAGCTCTGAAGAGAACACGAGGAAGAGTCTCAGTCAGCGTGTGCAATGTGTCTGATTCTCCAGTAATCCTTAAAGCACGAATGCCTATCGGGCAAGTGGAGTCCGCTACGCCCCTCTCCACTGATTTAGGAGGGGGAGTGCATAAAGAGATTCCAGATGAAAGATTCTACCCCAAGGACGCTCCCATTTCCTCCGAGTGGAAGAAACGTCTTCAGTCTCAAGTTTTGAAGTGGAGAGAACTGTTCTCGAAAGATGAGTTCGACGTAGGCCTAGCTAAAAGTACTGAGCACCGTATTCGATTACAAGAAGACAAGCCGTTTCGTGAAAGGTCAAGGCGAGTTCCGCTGGGAGACTTAGATGATCTGCGAGAGCAGCTGAATGAATTGCAAAGAACCAAGGTGATCCAAGAGTCCAGGAGTCCATACGCATCTCCAATAGTGATGGTCCGGAAGAAGAACGGTTCTGTCCGCCTATGCATAGACTACCGCACATTGAACCGGAGAACCATCCCAGACCAATATGCAACTCCTCGGATAGAAGATGCCTTAGTGTTTGTCTGGAGCGAAATGGTTTAGTGTACTAGACCTACGAAGCGGGTATCACCAGATACCAATGCATCCCGAAGACAAAGAGAAAACTGCGTTCATCTGTCCATTGGGGTTCTTTGAATTCAACAGAATGCCTCAAGGCCTTACGGGGGCTCCAGCCACGTTCCAACGGTTAATGGAGAAGACGGTCGGGGACATGAATCTGATCGAAGTATTAGTGTACCTGGATGATATAATCGTGTTTGGGAAGACTCTGGAAGAGCATGAGCAGCGTTTGGAGAAGGTCTTGAAGAGGCTCCATGAAGAGGGATTGAAACTGTCTCTGGAGAAATGCCAATTCTGCCTACCGTCTGTTACGTATCTGGGACATGTGGTCTCAGCAGAAGGTGTTTCGACAGATCCTCGGAAGTTGGAGGCCGTAGCTTCTTGGCCCAGACCCAGAAACGTCACTGAACTTAGATCTTTCTTGGGGTTCTGTTCCTATTATCGAAGATTTGTAGGAGGATTCGCAAAGATAGCTCAACCATTGAACAAACTCCTACAGAAGGAAAACACCGAAGAAGGCTGCAAGGTCTCTGACCGAAACCCGTCAGCTCCAGGGCCAAGGAAAGCTCGAGAGTCCATACAGGGCGAATGGACTAGTCAGTGTGAAGGCGCTTTCTTGAAGCTAAAAGAGAGTCTAACTCAAGCCCCTGTCTTGGCCTATGCGGACCCTCACAAGCCGTATGAGTTACATGTGGATGCCAGCAGAGAAGGGCTAGGAGGAGTCATGTATCAGGAGTATGGTGGATTGCTGAGGCCTGTAGCGTACGTGAGTCGGAGCCTTACGCCTTCAGAAAAGAACTATCCTACCCACAAGTTGGAGTTCCTAGCCTTAAAGTGGGCAGTGGTAGACAAGTTAAAAGACTATCTGTATGGAGCCGAGTTTGTGATAAAAACGGATAACAATCCTCTTACTTATGTTCTCACTACTGCGAAACTGGACGCAACGGGACATCGGTGGTTGGCCGCTCTGTCAGGGTTCCGGTTCAGCCTGAAGTATCGCCCTGGGGTGAATAATCGAGATGCTGATGCTTTATCGAGAAGACCCTACACTACAGAATGGACTCAGTTGACTCCGGACGGGGTGCAAGCTTTGTGTCAAGGAGCAGAGCGCCGGGTCAAGGGAGGGATTGAAGCGGAGGCCATAGGAGTCATGGCTGCGGCCGTTCCTGAGTTTTACTGTAACCCTACACAATTGAGGGATGAAAATCTACCTACCTTTTCAAAACAAGACCTGAAGGCGGATCAGGCCAGAGACCCTTTAATTGCATTGACCATAAAGGCCCTAACTGCGAACCAGCAGGAAATTCTGCTGACCAATTCCCCGGATGGAGCCAGATTGGTCTACAAAGAGTGGGAACGGTTGAAGATGTTGGATGGGGTGGTCTACCGAAGGGGACCCTCAACAAACGCTGAAGAGATTCAACAGCTATTCCTTCCCACTAAGCATAGAGAGAGTGTGCTGCGATCGCTACATGATGAGCATGGACATTTGGGTGCTGAGAGAACTTTTAAGCTGGTGCGAGACAGATTCTATTGGCCTTGCATGAGAGCTGAAGTGGAAAGTTACTGCCATTCCTGTCTGAGGTGTATTCAGAGGAAGACTCTACCAACCCGAACCGCTCCAATGAGCCATCTACAGAGTCAGGGACCCATGGATTTGGTGTGCATTGACTTCCTGTGCTTAGAGCCGGATGCTAGCGGGCAAGGGAACATTCTAATAGTGACTGACCATTTCACTCGTTACGCCCAAGCCTTTTCCACGAAAGATCAACGCGCTCCGACAGTAGCCAAGGTTCTGATGGAAAAGTTCTTTGTTCACTACGGCCTGCCAAGGAGAATACACTCTGATCAGGGTAGAGACTTTGAAAGCCGACTTGTTGGGCAATTGTTGGAACTGTTGGGAATCCAAAAGACCCGAACTACACCATATCACCCTCAAGGTGATGCTCAGCCTGAAAGGTTTAATCGCACGCTGCTGAATATGCTGGGGACTTTGTCGAACATAGAGAAGCAGAGTTGGAGTCGTCACATAGCTACTCTGGTGCATGCATATAACAGTACGGAGAGTGATGCAACTGGATACTCACCGTACCGTCTTATGTTCGGAAGAGAAGCCCGACTGCCGGTTGATTTGGCGTTTGGGTTATCTCTAGACCAGACGTCGGTAGCTTCCCATAGAAACTACGTGGATAGACTTCGGAAGAACCTGGCTTCTGCGTTTGAACAGGCCCGTTTAACCTCAGGAAACAGGGAGCAAAGGAACAAGAGGAATTATGACTTGAAAGTTCGGATACAAGATCTACAACCCGGTGATAGGGTTCTGTTGAAGAACTTGGGTGCTGCTGCGAGACACAAATTGGCGGATAGATGGAGTTCTCAAGTCTACATTGTCTGCAAGCAACTGCCGGGTCTGCTGGTGTATCAAATCCGGCCGGATGGGAAGGCTGGGCCTCTTAAGAACTGGCACCGCAATCATTTGTTACCTTTGAGAGAGGCTGTGAGGATGCCAGTTGGGGACGAACTGCCTCTGTCAAATCCGCCTGCTCCACGTTTGCCTCCTGTTACTCGGTCTCAACAGACCCGGGTTGTCGAAGAGAGCGAAAGAGACAGTGAAGAAGAGAGTTATTGTCTGGACTGGATGCGCTCACCGGAGCCTGAGGAGGTTGTCGTTGTTCCTGAGCGGTGGGAGAGTAATTTGAGGCCTGAGGCTCCTGAATTTCTGCTGGAAGTCCCTGAGACTGCTGAAATCCCTGAAGCTCTTGAATTTCAGCTGGAGATTCCTGAGACTCCCAAAGCCGAGTCTTATGATTACAGTTCTATGCCTTCACTGGAGGGATCATACTCCGAAGAAATGTCTGCTCCAGTAATAGAAAGAAGGACTGAGCCAGCACCTATAGTACTTCCACCTGAAGAGGAACTGATTGAGCCAGAACCAAAACGCTCTGTTCGACCGCCCCAGCGACTCACCAGGACATAGCACTGAAGAGGCCATCACCACAGTGCAGAGGTTGCCCGAAGTGTCTGCTATGTTAGCTGAGGTAGCATTAAACATGAGTCAACTTGAAGAAGTGTATGTTTGCTGCCAACCCTGTATCTGCTATCTAATTGAAAAAAAAAATGTAACTGGTGTACCTCCTTGGAGAGACCCAAGAGTTCTAGGAGGGGGAGAGTGTAGCGCTGTGTTTAAACTCTTACTGTGGCAGTACCTATTTTTGGCCACCGGAGGGAGACAAGTGCGATCAGAGACACTGAACAGTGGAACTACATTTCCCGGCGTGCTTTGCAAACAGACAGGAAGTGGGTGGGACACAGAGGCTGTACATCCTGAGCCTCGTGGAGAACGCGCCGGGGAGTGCATGGAAGAGGACGCAGTGCTGCAGAGCGGAACCGTGACCAGGCCAGAGCGCAAGTATGGCCTATCAGGAATCGAGTGGGGTTATCCTGCCTTGCCAGAAGGAGCCTTACCCACCGGCCATCACCACCAAGTGTTTATCCAGACAAGCTGAGGACCCCGAGTGAGGAGTACCGCGAGTCCAACGGATGGGAGAGCAGGCGGTAGCTGGACAAGTCCGGGCCAGAGCACAGAGAGCCTGAATATCGATCCAATAGCCGATATCCCAGCGCGGAGACAAGCGGAGAGATGTCCTGGGTCAGCGGAGCCTTGGCGATCAGCGGATGGGTGAGAGGCCTCCAAGGCCGTTTCTACAAAAGCTCAAGCACGCTGTTGTTTATTTCTGAAACCCACAGGGCCCCAACTTGACTAGTCGAAGACATCGCTTAAAAGATTCACTGGCCAGTTGAATAGTACCCGGGTACCATAACACACACACACACACTCACAATTCGGGACTTAACCTGTTCGGGACTCACTCTAAGATCCGAAAAGGGGGAAAAGATTCGCATCTTACTTTTGTTTTCCGCTGCGCGTTTCTCGTAATTACGAAGTATTGTATTTTCTGCTCGGTCGTGTATTTTTTCCTGAAATACGAACTCTCGCATTTCTTTCTTTTTCTTTTCCCGCTGCACGTTTACCGCAATACGAAATACTGTAAATATATCTACAAACACCGTGTATTATTATATGCCTTTTACTTCAGTAAACTATTTAAATTATAAAATCCACAACGGTGCTGGAGTATATTTATTCCCTAGTGCGGGGAGACTGACCCGTGGTTCATTTTCAGCGGCTCCTCCGGGAGTGAGCAATTAGTGAGGGTAAGAGCAGAGTCTGATTAAGTATTAGGGACAGCAGCAATTATGTGAGATGGTTTATTTGTGTGGTCATACCTCCCAATAGCTCTGCATTTTGGATGTGCATTTTGTTTTTGGGATTTCTGTCCTCAGGCTACGCAGTCTATTTTGTAGGCCGCCTGTTATTTATATCTACTGATTTTTTGTCTGTACCACATCCTTGCAACACAAGCTGCTCTTCCGTCCAAATTATATCTCTAATTTCTCCTCACTATGCTCTTGTGTGTATGTTGTTTTTAGTTGGTATTTGGGAGTGTCTCTTTGTGATTCATTAAAGGCATTTGGCCACTGTTTTTTGCCAAAGAAAGGGAGGATATAGGAGTTGATTTAAGTAAACAATCATAAATATTTTTTTATTCATTGAATCCATGAATTGAAAATGGAATCCGGGTGGCCAGCCATTGATGTGAGTGGACGTTCCTTAGGGGAGCTCCGCTTCATATACTCACTTTCGGGGATAATTGAAGACTTAAACCTGCAGATGACATCCCTGGAGTTGCATGAGAAGCTGGCCAACAGTACTGCATTGTCTGGGGTCTGTATTGCTCCCCCCCCCCGGACCAGAGACTCAATCGGGCGCTGCTGTCTGACTTAGACATGTGGCCGGCGGCCATCTTGCGGCCTTCCAGCCGGGTCCGGCCGTCCTCCCACCCCGCTGATTTGAAGGTCTCGCTGCGGAGTGGCACTGTGACAGAGGCTGTGGAGACGTTGGGCTCTCGTCCCCCAGCTGATTCAGCGGATCGATTGCTGGGATGAATCGGCGGTTGGGCTGTGTGGTGGTTCCCCTTCCCCTCCCGGAGGTACATGGTCGCTTGCCTCGGGTTTGGACGCCTGCCTGAACCTGCTTTTGGATGAGGATGATGAGGCCCCGCTAACTAAAGGCACCTGGCACCAGATGATGGCGGCGCTACGAGGAAGACAAGTGGAGACGACTATGGATGTGGCTGCGTCACCCTTGGTCCTCGCTGACACTGGAGTACTGAATCTGGAGCACTGTCCCCCAGAGGAGACCCCGGACTGGCGTACTAAAGCGACGGTGGTGTGCGGTAGGACCAGGGATCTGACCATTGCAGTTGATCCGGCTGTGGTGATTTCCTCCTGGAGGTGGAGGCCTCTGGTGCTGGAGGTTTTCGAGCTGTGGGATGTGCCGTACGAGGCGGGACTTCACCGGCCTCAATTTAAAAATGTATCTCCCCATTCGGAGTTGTGGATGCCTGCTCTCTGCGAGGAGGCTGATACGAGCGGTTATGTGCTCGGGCGAGGGAACGTGCAGGGAGCCCTCTGCGGATGGTTGGAAGCTGAAGGGGCGCTCAGATCCACTCCATGGCGTGACACAGGCTGAAGGGCTCTCACCTCTCCTGCTGCTTTTTGCCTGCCTGACCCGAGACTAGAATCCACCGGACTGTCCTTTGCCCCAGGCTCTCAATGCCCCCTTTTCACGCTGAGCACTCCAGCTATTTTGTTTTATTGAGAGTCCCCCTGCTGTACCTTCAGTTGTCCACTGTTGAGTTTCGACATCACACTGTAAGCTTTGCTTTTAATTTTAGTTTGTGGGGTTTTTTGACGCTTTGGACACTATGAGACACGCTTTTTTGAACACCTCGCTTTCCTGGCTGATACCCCCTTGGCTGTGATTTGCGTCCCCCCGTTTTATTTTTTCAGCTGATGGCTCTGATGACATGTTTCTGAGGACTTTCGTTTATTTTTCTGTGGCAAGTTAACGCAGTATTTTTGGATGTTTCTTCGCTGAGCATGTTACTTGGATGACTGCTTCCCCCTCCCTGTTATTCCTCCCTCCCCCCCTTTTTTTTTTTATTTTTTTTATTTTTTTTTAATGTTATTTTTTACATGCCACCTCGTGCTGCAGACCCTCCTTTTTTTTTTTTTTAATTTTTCTTTTGGCGTTTGGGGTTCATTCGGGGTGTGCCATTGTGGCGGCCACCATGGCTCTGCCCGCCATACCTGGCCCTCGAGCACCCCGGCCTTGTGACCTGCACATTTCCATGGCCTCCTACGGTCCTTGGACCTCTAGGAGTGAGCCAGGGAAGTCACATATTCGGCCTTTGCCACTCCCTTTTTTTTTTTCCTTCTCTCTCTCGGTTCTGGGGCACTTTCTGGTATGTCTTCCCCACCCCCGCCTTCTTCTTTGCTTATTATTTTACTATTTGCTGTATAACTGTATGTTGATACTGTATGATCACTTTAATTTTATTTTCAGTGGCTGATTGTAATGATGACATTATTTCAAAATAAAAATTTTGAATACAAAAAAAAAAGAAAATGGAATCCGGACAATTAATCCATTTATATTTATATCTATAGTCATGGCCGAAATTGTTGGCACCCTAGACATTTTTCCAGAAAATCAAGTATTTCTCACAGAAAAGTATTGCACGAACACATGTTTTGCTATCTACATGTTTATTCCCTTGGTGTGTATTGGAACAAAACAAAAAGGGAGGAAAAAAAGCAAATTGGACATAATGTCTCACAAAACTCAAAATGGGCTGGACAAAATTCTTGGCACCCTTTCAAAATTGTGGATAAATAAGATTGTTTCAAGCATGTGATGCTCCTGTAAACTCACCTGGGGCAAGTAACAGGTGTGGGCAATATAAAAATCACACCTGAAAGCAGATAAAAAGGAGAGAAGTTCACTTAGTCTTTGCATTGTGTGTCTGTGTGTGCCACACTAAGCATGGACAACAGAAAGAGAAGAGAACTGTCTGAGGACTTGAGAACCAAAATTGTGGAAAAATATCAACAATCTCAAGTTTACAAGTCCATCTCCAGAGATCTAGATTTGCCTTTGTCCACAGTGTGCAACATTATCAAGAAGTTTGCAACCCATGGCAGTGTAGCTAATCTCTCTGGGCATGGACGGAAGAGAAAAATTGATTAAAGGTTGCAACGCAGGATAGTCCGGATGGTGGAAAAGCCGCCTCAAACAAGCTCCAAAGAAATTCAAGCTGTCCTGCAGGCTCAGGGAGTTCGCGCTGACACTGATGCTATCGGTCGACATTTAAATGAAATTAAACGCTATGGCAGGAGACCCAGGAGGACACCACTGCTGACACAGAGACATAAAAAAGCAAGAAAACCGTTTGCCAAAATGTACTTGAGTAAGTCAAAATCCTTCTGGGAAAACCTCTTGTGGACAGATGAGACCAAGATAGAGCTTTTTGGTAAAGCACATCATTCTACGGTTTACTGAAAACAGAATGAGGCCTACAAAGAAGAGAACAGAGTACCTACAGTGAAATATGGTGGAGGTTCAATGATGTTTTGGTGTTGTTTTGCTGCCTCTGGCACTGGGTGCCTTGAATGTGTGCAAGGCATCATGAAATCTGAGTATTACCAAAGGATTTTGGGTCGCACTGTAGAGCCCAGTGTCAGAAAGCTGGGTTTGCGTCTGAGATCTTGGGTCTTCCAGCAGGACAATGACCCCTAAAATACGTCAAAAAGCACCCAGAAATGGATGGCTTAGCATCAAAGCGTGGAGAGTTCTGAAGTGGCCAGCAATGAGTCCAGATCTAAATCCCATTGAACACCTGTGGAGAGATCTTAAAATTGCTGTTGGGAAAAGGCGCCCTTCCAATAAGAGAGACCTGGAGCAGTTTGCAAAGGAAGAGTGGTCCAAAATTCTGGGTGAGAGGTGTAAGAAGCTTATTGATGGTTATAGGAAGCGACTGATTTCAGTTATTTTTTGCAAACGATGTGCAACCACATATTAAGTTAAGGCTGCCAAGAATTTTGTCTAGCCCATTTTTGGAGTTTTGTGACATTTTGTCCAATTTGCTTTTTTTCCTCCTTTTTTTTTTTTTTTGCTTTGTTCCAATACACACAAAGGGAATAAACATGTATAGCAAAACATGTGTTACTGCAATACTTTTCTGTGAGAAATACTTGATTTTCTGGAAAAATCTCTGGGGTGCCAACAATTTTGGAGAGATAAAATATATATATATATATAATATATACACACACATTTCAGACCTCAGATACAGACATGGGGCATCTGTCAGAATGCTCTGACGGCTTTCCGACAGGCCCCTGCGGTTGGCTGAGTTCCAAAGGTTTACAGCTGCCGGTCGTTGCGAATCCGCCAACTGCGAACGCGAGATCGTGCACAGTTTGAGATTGCAGCTGGGGCTTCCCAACAGCCTCTAGATGGAACACAGCCGGCCAGAGGGGCCTGTCGTAATACCGTTAGAGCATTCCGACGGCTGCCACAGCCCCTCGGATGCCAACAAGCCAGCAAAGTGCTGGCTTCCGGTATCGGGGGCATCTGCATGAGTACTAAGTACTTGTGCAAATGCCTGCATCAGCACAGTTACTAGTATCGTTATTGGTGCATCCCTAATTTATTATGGTTCACTTTACATAGAACATGTACAATTTCTGAACTATTTTTGTTCATTTTATATATTTTTCTCCTTACAGGATTATATACATCGAGTGGGACGAACAGCACGTGCTGGAAGATCTGGAAAAGCCATAACATTTGTAACTCAGTAAGTCTGTTTAAAAAAATAAATGCAATGAGATGTGATGTTTTTGACCTCGCTTTGTGTTTTTCTTTTGCAATGGCATATATGAAATCTCTTTGCACACAATTAAAATTACATAAATTTTCATCAAAAAACCTTTTGCACACTTGATATACAAGGTTATATAAGTGAGATGTAAGCAATAGAAATTAAACCGTGACACTTGTTTAATCCCTTGACGCGGGGTGGATACGTTTTAAACACTGCAAGGTGGCATAGCACCCCCTCTTGCCCGCCTCCCTTCCCGGCGGAATGATCGCCATCATTTGCTGCAGAGGGACTGCCCAAGTTCAGGGAAGGGATGCGGGCCAGCAAGCCTTGGGGTGTGCCATGCCATATTGTGGCATTTAAACCTGCCTGATGCCAGGATGGCATACGATGCCCTGTGACGCTAAGAGGTTAAGAGAGTAGGATAGGAGGCGTATCTGGCAGCCATCGTGGATGGCCGCATTTGACAGGAGCTCCCACTGACCGGCTGTGTTTTCGGCCACAGCGGCTCACAACAGGAGCGAATCTGTACAGCATTTACCTTACCTGTCTCAGCAGTCCTCCCAGACTCCTGATGGCACCCGCCAAGACCCGGAAACCGGCGGATCTAGCGCGATCCGGGAAGCTGCAGGATTAGCCGCAAGATGTCGCCCTAGGCCCTCGACAAGGAGGTAATAGATCCTGATCCCCGGCAACTGCAACCCCCAGCCTCAGCTACAAGCCAGCAAATCCAGGCCATTTTACATGATCTTCGCTCTACAATACAGGACGATTTTCGCACGATTACATCATCCCTGCATCAAGAAATTCGGGACCTAGGTGAATGTACTGATCTTTTAGAACATAAATCTGACAATTTATGCTTGGCACATAACAAGTTAGTGGATGCATATAAAGATTTAAAAATGTCCCACGATGCTCTCCTGCTTAAAGTCACAGATTTGGAAGATGGCTACCGCAGGAATAATAATCGAATTCGTGGCGTTCCTGAATCGGTTAAATCCGAAGGCCTCTCTGGATATCTGCTCGACCTGTTCCGCCTCCCACTACCTGATGCGGATAACTCGGCTCTGCTGCTGGATAGGGCACATTGTGTTCCAAAACCACGTAATCTGGATGCTGCGATCCCATGGGATGTTTTAACACTTATTCATTTTTACCACTTTAAGGATTCTCTGATGGCAGCTATGCGGAAGGCTCCGGTTCTTCATGGTATTTATGCTGGAATTTCCTTCTTCTCTGAACTTTCGCCTGCTACGATGCATCGGCGAAGAGAATTTCAACCGGTCACCAAAGTGCTTCGGAACCATCACATTCCGTATAGATGGGGTTTCCCCTTGACGCTGCTGGTTACCTACCGCAGAACCGTGTCAGTGTTCCACACGTTACAGGAAGGTGTCAACGCTCTCCAGGTGTGGGATCTGATGGGTGAGGTGACCCCTCCACACCGGGTTCCTCCCGTGTCTCCATTAAAGTTTCACCTGAATGGCACCGTGTGTGTACGGAGAAGTGAAGGATGGTTGCGTTTTCTTTCAGTAACTTACCTCCTGATGTTCGGGACCACGGCTGGGTTGCCTGGATCTGTCTTTTTCTGGCCAGCCTGACTATCGGTTTGATGTTGACATTTGTTACCCTCTGTTGGCTGCACCCCCCCAACTCTCCCTTATGGTTTCTGGGGTAGGCACGATTTCTGACTGTGGCCGAGGAGTCCTTTTTTTGTACAGGGAGCGGTCGCTTGTTGCTCCATATTTTTTCTTTTCATTTTTTTTTTTTGTGTTTTTTTCCTCCACCATTGCACCATTCTGGTATTTTGTCTTGATTGGGACATACGTATTATTCTGTGACAGGGATTCTGCTCAATTTATTTTTTTGGTTTATGCCTCCGTCGGTTAAATATTTTTCTGTACACTTGGGATGGGTATGAAAATTGCTTCTTTAAATGTTAAAGGGTTAAATATTCCCTACAAACAGCACTCACTTTATGCAGATCTGCGACATAATCCCCCTGCAGTAGTATGTCTCCAGGAGACTCATTTTAATCGTTCTGTCCATCCCAAGCTGTACCTTCCTGCTTACCCACATCATTTTCATGCCACTGCCCCAGTTAAAGCTAGAGGTGTGTCAATATTAATCCATCATGATGTCTCGTTTACTCTACACAGATCGGTGATTGACCCAAATGGGCTTTTTTTGTCTTTGGTCTGTGATATTGATCGATTTACTTATACCATTGCAAATTTTTACTGCCATAATGTTGAACTGATATTTTTTTTTAAGAATGCTCTTCTAAAATGAATGCGGGTTAGTACAGGCAGACTTGTGTTGTGTGGCGACTTTAACCAATCGCTGGATTTGCCACCTTGACCGACTTTCCTTCAGCAGGCTTCGGTACCGAAGTTTGCCGCCTATTTAGCTGAATTTCAATTATTTGACGTATGGTGCCTTTTTCACCCAATTGAAGTTGATTATTCCTTTTACTCTGGGGCGCATAAAACGTATTCTAGAATTAATAATTTTTTTCTTAAACGGGATTTATTATCGAATGTCTCATGCTGTGATCTGGGATCTATTTCCTGGTCGGATCACGCTCCTGTTACCCTAACTCTTCGGGTCAACTCAGCTGCTCGGGGATGTGCCCTGTGGTGGCTTAATGAATCCCTTCTTTCCCGCCCCGAAGTGTTGGAGGAAGTAACTCAGACCATGACTAATTATTTTGCTGAAAATAATTCCCCTGAGATTTCCCCCTGACTCTCTGGCAGGCACATAAGCCTGTGATACGAGGTGTGCTTCTTAAATGGGGCTCTCATTTTAAAAAAATTGCTATTTCTTATAGACTAGACCTCCTACGCCAAATCCATGATGCTGCGCTCCAACATAAAAGCAAAAATTACGTGACTTCACAGGCCCTTCTTCACGATTTACAAACTCAACTGACTGACTAGGATAAGGACTACTTAAGGGCAGCTCGCCGCCTACAGGCACGGCATTACCTTCATGGCAATAAAGTCAGCAGATTAATGGCTAATAAACTTTGCCAGCACACTGCTAAATCTAAACTAGAGAAAATTACAGACAAAAATGGGGAGACCTATTTCCATCCAAAACAGCTGATTGCTTTGCGGAATATTATTCTGATTTCTATAATCTGCGCGATGATGACCCTATTCCCCAACCTTCTCTGGCAGACATTGTCCCTTTTTTACAGCGCTTGCATCTCCCAATCGAACGATCAACAACTTACCCTGAGTACCCCGATATCCCAATTAGAGCTCACCTCTTATATTGCTTCCCTGTAAATCTCGTAAGGCCCCTGGCGGGTTCACGGCGCTTTATTAACGATCATTTCAAACCCAGTTATCCCCATATCTTCTATCAGCGTTATAACATATTTTTCAATCTGGTCATGCGTCCCCTGATTGTCTGCTACTATTGTTACTCCCGAAAACCTCCCCACCGGCCCCGACATGCTCTAAATATAAGCCCCTTTCATTAATCAATACGGATACTAAATTAGTCAGGTCCAGAAATATTGGGACATCTACACAATTCTAACATCTTTGGCTCTATACACCACCACCACAATGGAGTTGGAATGAAACTAACACAATGTGCTTTAACTGCAGACTGTCAGCTTTAATTTGAGGGTATGTACATACAACTCAGGTGAACGGTGTAGGATTTACAGCAGTTTGCAGATGTGCCTCCCACTTGTTAATGGACCAAAAGTAATGGGACAGAATAATAATCATAAATCAAGCTTTCCCTTCTTAATACTTGGTTGTAAATCCTTTACAGTCAATCACAGCCTGAAGTCTGGAACACATAGACATCACCAGACGCTGGGTTTCATCCCTGATGATGCTCTGCCAGGCCTCTACTGCAACGGTCTTCAGTTCCTGCTTGTTCTTGGGGCATATTCCCTTCAGTTTTGTCTTCAGCAAGTGAAATGCATGCTCAATGGGATTCAGGTCAGGTGATTGACTTGGCCATTGCATAACATTCCACTTCTGTCCCTTCAAAAACTCTTTGGTTGCTTTTGCAGTATGCTTTGGGTCATTGTCCATCTGCATTGTGAATCGCCGTCCAATGAGTTCTGCAGCATTTGGCTGAATGTGAGCAGATAATATTGCCCGAAACACTTCAGAATTCACCCTGCTGCTTTTGTCAGCAGTCACATCATTAATAAACAAGAGAACCAGTTCCATTGGCAGCCATACATGCCCACGCCATGACACTACCACCACCATGCTTCACTGATGAGCTGGTATGCTTAGGATCATGAGCAGTTCCTTTCCTTCTCCATACTCTTCTTTTCTCATCACTCTGGTACAATTTGATCTTGGTCTCATCTGTCCATAGGATCTTGTTCCAGAACTGTGAAGGCTTTGTTAGGTGTTTGGCAAACTGTAATCTGGCCTTCCAGTTTTTGAGGCTCACCAATGGTTTACATCTTGTGGTGAACCCTCTGTATTCACTCTGGTGAAGTCTTCTCTTGATTGTTGACTTTGACACACATACACTTACCTCCTGGAGAGTGTTCTTGATCTGGCCAACTGTTGTGAAGGGTGTTTTCTTCACCAGGGAAAGAATTCTTTGGTCAACCACCACAGTTGTTTTCCGTGGTCTCCCGGGTCTTTTGGTGTTGCTGAGCTCACCGGTGCGTTCCTTCTTTTTGAGAATGTTCCAAACAGTTGATTTGGCCACAGCTAATGTACTTGATCTCTCTCTGATGGGTTTGTTTTGCTCCTTCAGCCTAATGATGGCTTGCTTCACTGATAGTGACAGCTCTTTGGATCTCATCTTGAGAGTTGACAGCAACAGATTCCAAATGCAAATAGCACACTTGAAATTAACTCTGGTCCTTTTATCTGCACATTGTAATTGGGGTAATGAGGGAATATCACACACCTGGCCATGGAACAGCTGAGAAGCCAATTGTCCCATTACTTTTGGTCCCTTATCAAGTGGGAGGCACATCTGCAAACTGCTGTAAGTCCTACACCGTTCACCTGAGTTGGATGTACATTCCCTCAAATTAAAGCTGACAGGCTGCAGTTAAAGCACATTGTGTTTGTTTCATTCCAACTCCATTGTGGTGGTGTATAAAGCCAAAGATGTTAGAATTGTGTCGATGTCCCAATATTTCTGGACCTGACTGTAAATGCAAAAATTTTGGCAAATAGGATAGTGGACTTGTTGCCCTCGTAAATTGCGGACGACCAGGTAGGCTTCATTAAACACAGACAGGGACCTGATAATACCATTAAAGTTACAGCTTTAATGGATATGGTGGCTCGGACAGCAACTCCGACTTTACTTTTATCCCTTGATGCCAAAATGTCATTTGACCGCCTGCATTATTTTTCGAACATACTCTTCTAAAATCAAATTTTCCCCGAGCTTTAACCTCCCTGATGGTATTCCCGAGTGTGGCTCGCGGTTAACTTTTTGTACTGAAAGCAGTATCCCCGAGCCACACTCAGGCTGGATACTTACATGTCCTGCGCTCCCTCGCTGATCCCGCAGTCTCCTCCAGCCGCTCGCAAAGTCGCACTGCCTGGTTCTCTTCTCGCGAGGAGTGAACCAGGAAGTGTGACTTTCCGATCGGCTGCAGTGTGACTGCGGGGACAGCGAGGGAGCACAGGGACATGTAAGTATCGGCCCGAGTGTGGCTCGGGGATACCGCTTTCAGTATTGAAAGTTAACCCCGAGCCACACTTATTCCGCTAGGGGGCCAAAATAAATAGGACTGATTCTGACATATAAAATATGTCAGAATAGGACCACCAGGGAGGTTAATTACTGCTGTCCTGTCCCTATACACAGACTCGACTCCGTCTGCGTCTGTCTTAAATGCTGGTTTTCTCTCCACACCTATGTATATTACTAATGGGACTAGACAGGGATGTCCGCTTTCTCCTCTACTTTATGCATTAGCCCTTGAGCCCCTGGCACAGGCGATTCGGCAAGCTGACGAGGTGGAGGGAATTCCTGTAGGTCCGTCCTCTTGTAAACTTAGTTTGTTTGCAGATGATATCCTAGTTACTATGACAAATCCCCTAACGTCCTTATCAGCCCTACAGACAATTTTAGACGAATATGGCCGGTTATCTTACCACAAACTCAATATAAAGAAGAAGCAAGCCCTTCCAAATGCTATTCCTGGTCCGGAGGTAGCCTTTACCCTTTTGAATGGAGATCATGTTCCTTGACCTACTTGGGAATTAAATTGTCCTTTTCCAGGAACATCCTAAACTCTTTAGCTCCTTAACCCTTTCACTGCTGAGCCATTTCACCGCTGTGTACGGAGCTCATTTTTACCGCTTTCGCTCATCATGTTTAAATGCGATTTGAAGCCTCATTTTATTATATGGCCCAGACATATTCTATATCGTTCTTTCTGGCAGACTCTGCAGATTCATAATATATCATTTTTATATGTAGAAGTCATGTCCTGCCTGTATATTATAACAAAAAATGCAATAAAATTTGACTTTTTAATCCTCTGCAGCGTGTATAAAGTGTTGTATTTTCACATTTTATCACATGAGCGTTTGAGATTATATTTTCTATGGAGTGTGCTTGTACAAAAATTAGAAATGGGGACTTGTTACATTTTTTTGGGGAAATTACGTGATTTTTAGCAAACCCACCCCATAGAAAAAAATCATTAGTGCAGCATCATTGTTCACATAATAGAGATGTGAACAATATTGCTGCATTAATAAAAACACACCAAAATAAACACTTTTTTTTTTTTTTGGTATTTTACTTTGTACAAGGTCATGTTGGATATCATTCGAAAGGCCATGCCCCTGGCCCTTCGAATGACACCCTCCGTGACTCCCTAGCTGCCACGGTTCTGGAGATAGGGGGTTCATTTGAACCCCGATATCTCCACCAGGGGATTTCCTTGGGAAATCCCCGGGCAGCTATGCGCGATGATGTCGGGCAGCGAGGGGGGACCCACGGGTGGAGCCGCCATCCAAGATGGCGGACCCCACCGGAGCTAGGCCGCACTTCAGCGCTGAAGTGCGCCCTGGTGCTTGAGGGGTTAAAGCCAGGCACCGCTTAAAAGGGGAGACTCCCCCCTTTTAAGCAGTGCCTGGCTTTTGGCACTGCCTTCCTGATCGGGAGGGAGAGGGATCCGAACAGATCCCCCCCCCCTCCCTTCCAGGCTATCTCCTGGCATTGCCGGGGGTTGCCTGGAAATGACGTCATGGCGCGATGACGTCATTGACGTTGGGAGGGTCTTAACTTCAGCGTCTGAGGTTAACTGAGGACACTGAAGTCAGACCGCCGTGGGACCCCGGACAGAGAGGTGAGTATCTCCGCCGGGGTCCCGCAAAGCTGATGATGTGTGGGGCATGTAACGTGCGTCAATGAGGACGTATCCCACACGTCGTCAGCAGTGAAGGAGTTAGCTAAAACGTTGTGCCATAGATGGTCTAAGGTTGAGCTCTCTTGGGTGGGTATGTCGAAGATATTTATATCTCGTATAAGTTTCTTAATTGATATATCAATCGTCTAGATTTCCTAAAAATTCTCCTAAATTCTTTTAATTGTATGTGTTTTGCTTTAAAAAATATAATAACAACCGGTTAAAAACATATATTTATTACGTATACAAAAAAGTTTCTAATCTCATATCATAAACAAAGATTTATAAACAACAACAACATTCATCAGCACATAGACACTAGCTTCTCAATATATGTATCTCCTGTTAGTAACTGCATATATGATTAATATAATTTACTTTATCAGTCAGTAACTATACACAAATGGTTAATAAACATTTCTGCTTAACGAAAACAATTTACATGTATTTCCCAGCAAACCAATGTTTAACAAGATAGATCTTGTAGAGATATATGTATCTCTCTATGCTACGTGGATCAACAAAAGATGAGCTATCACTTATTCTATTTCTAGAATAAGTAATAAAAACTTATTTAGTGAATCCTCCCCTAATATCGAGAATTAATCTTCTAATCTTCTGCTTTTTATTTTGTAGTTATATAATTCCTTGCGTATTAATTTCAATCACAGTAACTTCCAAATTCAATATATATTTATGCGTATACTATTGCAACAAATACTTTAGGATAAAATCCTTATATCCGATTCTTCTTCATATCTCGATCTGCAGATTTAGAAATATTTTGAAGACTCTGAGATTTCTCTCAAGTACTGTTAAATCCAATCTATTTCATTGCAAAGTACACACTCATATATATTTCTTACATTAATCCCTTAATTTTGCTTTCTCATACATTACCTGTCCAAGATCTGGATTCAATGTTTCTGTAGTTACAGCAGCAATATTCTTTGAATATAATGTATTGTTTTGGAATGTGTGTTTTGAAAATTATCAATGTCAGATATTCAATGCATGAGAGTTAGAATTGTGCATTCCCATGAGGGAAAATTTAGGTGTGGTCCTAATTGAGATGTAATATCCTAAATGCATATTGTGTCTTGTCCTGGAATGATCTGAATGACTGCCACGAACAGTACATATCCAGTTGTTATAGTAAATTCGACGTCCCTGAAAATCTACCCCTTCATTTAAATATCACTTTCTCTATATCCCCTTATATTTATTCTTAAAATATAATATTTACTATGCCTCAAGAGGGCCGTGTTGCTCTTGAAATATTTTTCACAAATAAATTTTTAATCCCTTATCTTAGGTCAGGGGTCAATTCCACTATCTTAGTTTGAACAAAGAACAACTATGGTTAATCCAGACAGTGCGTCTCGTTGTTGTCAAATTTAATATCTCTCGTTATTTTACTCATTTCAAAGATTTTAAAGTACTTCTTTATGAGCTAGATTCCTTTGCAATTAGATCAACAACTTCTATATTTAAATAGCTTATTCTATTCTTTCAGTAATTATACTGTTGCACAGTTATACTCTTCAATATTTGGAGCATCTATTATTTACTGTGAATATATAGAATGTATTGATTATAAAAATATATTTCGTGAATATATTTATACACTTGCATAGATATTTTAAATATGTTTCTATACCCAAAAAGAAAAATATCTTTAATTCAAGGACTTGTTAAAACAAACCAATAAATTGTCTGTCGTATCTGGCACTTATAGAAACACCCATAACTCTTATGGTTTACCTAGCAATGAACTCATAAAAGAAAGTCTTTGAGTCCATTTCTAAAACTAGAATAAAAATTGAAAAAGAAAAGACTACATTAAAACAAAATGGCTACAGGCATCCATTTTAATTTTCCATTATAATATACCTGACAGGTAGGATACATGCTATTAAAATGATGTTGCTGCCAAAACTGTTATGTTTTTAGAGATCTACAGTTACTCAGCCCCTCTAATGTTTTATAAGTCCCTACTTTCTTCTTTCTCCCTCTTTGTATGGCGTGGGAAATGCCTGCGCCTTAAGCTGATATTTTGCACGCTCCAGTTGCACTTGGAGGTCTGGGCCTCCCGATCATTCTGCTTTACTATAGAACGGCAGTGTTATTGAATCTTGGCCGCTTGGTTTCCCGAGTCAACTCGCCTCAGTGGTCATTGCTAGTCTCCCCCCAGTCCCTTCCTTATGAATATACTACTCTGGCCTGGACACCTAAATTTCAGCCTCCAAGTATGAACCCCCTCCCGATGTTTCCACGACTGATTTTAGATATTTGGGATAAGACACGCTCTACCTTGTCCGCAAAATGCTCATTTACTCATATACTGTGTGGTTCCCTCTCCTGATGTTGGTCCTCTCTCTCTATTCTACCGCCTTCTGGTATCTTCGGTTAAATCACCCCAGTGGCGTTTTAAATCGAACTGGGAGAGGGACCTGGGGACCCAGATTTCTGATTCCACTCGGGCGGATTGCTTCCTTCTTGAAGCTTCTAAATTTCGTTGCATATTCCTAACGGAGGCCAGGAAGAAAGTGCTGTATAGATGGTATATTACTCCAGATAGGGAACATCATTTTAACCCCAAGGTTTTCGACATTGTGCTGGAGATGCGGGGAGGAAACGGGCGCATTCTTTCATGTTTGGTGGACTTGCCGTTTGATGACCCAGTTTTTTGGATCTCTGTAGCGCGATTAAGTTCTGAGATTGTGGGTGCGGAGATTCAAGTACTCCCTGAGATTCTCCTCCTGCAGATTATGCCTGACTCCCTCTCCCGTTTGCAGAAACAATCCTTAGCCCATGTGCTATCTGTGGCGACGACCTTGGTCGCAGCTTGATGGAAGTCCTCCACTCTTCCCACACTTAAAGATATTACTGACCGTTTAAATGTACTGAGACTTCTGGATGGAATGGCCAGAGATATAGCGGGGGATACCACAAACGAGGAAGGACCATTGGTCTGTTTGGGACATATACACTGTTAAACTGGTGAAGTGAACGATATGTATGTCTTTTTAGAATGATTGAAGCTCCATGACTGGCTGCAATGTTCCCCTGTTACCTATCCCTATTTTCTTTTTGTTTCCCTCTTCCCTTCTGTTTATATTTTGTAAATGCAAAACAATAAAAATTTTATATTAAAAAAAAAGTAGGCTAAATGCTTTCAAATGAGTGGTCTTATGCCCCACATTCCTGAATTTGTTTTATACACACATGCAGAGTTATTCAGAGAAAAGTGAAACTCTGGAGAACCTTTGGAGAAGTGAAAAGTCTAGATCAAAATAGCAGATTTGGAAGGTGAGATAAATGGGAGAGATTTTCTGGATTGGCTACTTTGATCTAGAATTTTCACTTCTCCAAAAGTTCTCCAGAGTTTCACCTTTCTCTGAATAACCCTGATAGTGTTATTAGAATATCACCTTTACTGGGTTGATCACCTGGCAGTTACCAGAGTGTGATACCCCCCTCCCATTAAACGGAGATGGTTTACAGATTTTAAAATAATTGACGGTTTTCTGAGAGGAATAAGGATACTCACAATTACGCACTCTCTTAATAAAAAAAATCTTATGGTAATTGTAGGCAAATTAGATTGAAGTGACCCACTCATACAAAAGATTGAATTCTCTACTTTTGAAGGAGGGGTCTCACTCCCCTCTAAATACAGCTTATATCACATCTGGTGATATATTATTGCATAACCCATCAAAATACACTATCCCCTGCCATCCATGGGGGATAGATATACACATTTTTAACCTCCCTGGTGGTATTCCAGAGTGTGACTCGGTTAAATTTCACTACCGTGAACGGTAACACAGAGCCACACTCGGGCTGGATGCATACTCACCTCCTCTTGGCTCCCTCGCTGTCCCCCGCAGTGTGAACGCGGGGACTTGCTTCCTGGTAAGGTCCCTGCGAGTCACACGATGCAGGGGGGTGGGACCAGCAGCAAATTTAGAAAAAAATCCTATTACACTGTATAATCCAAGGTGCAATGTTTATGAACGGCCACTAGGTGGAACTACAGGATACAAAATAGACCATACATCGTCTCACCCTTGTTTTCAGACAGATTTCAGTGTTTTTTGTTGTATTTTATTGAATATCATTTAATTGCATTATTTTGGATAATTATTTTTGGGATAATAAATTAATATGTCATGTTTCAAACTTTATCAGACTCCCTGTATTTACTATTTTTGAACAAAGCGAAGTCCAGAAAAGACAAAGTACCATAAGGACAGCCGTATAGGGTGCAGCAACGGACCTTAAATAAACCTTTATAGGGGAATCGTAATTTCAAAAAAACTGAAAACAAATAACATTTACCAAGATCGGACAAGTTAAAATACACAAATCCTGTAATGAAAGGCGGTGTAGGGTATAAGTGGTCAGAATATTAAACAATGGTATTCAGTTCTCGTGGGCAGCTGTTAAAGTGGATTGAAGTACACGGTCCTGTACCGCCTCCTAGGTGTATAATTAAAGCCAGTTACGGCTGTTATAGAGCCATAATAAATTCTCAGAAATTACTGAACGCCACCTCCTTACAATTATCTGAAGCAATATCGCTAACAGATGTAGCTACATCGATAATATATAGATATAGCGATAAATGTCTGATGCTGGTATATCAGAGTTGGCGATTGCACATTGCCACCTAAGGATATATAGAGTCCTGAAGTGTCGATATTGAGATTTTATATGTCAACCAGAATTCAACGATTATTGAGGTTCTATTGATGTTCTTTACAGGATAATCTCACCGTTGTTGAACATAGTGCTTCAACTGGATATATGTATAAATGCAGCTGTTTAAACAGAATAGATTGTGGTGCACGGTCTTTATTCACCTCGTAGAGGTGACGTTTAAGCTAATTATGGCTAAATTAGAACCATAAATGATCCACAGAATTAGTTTGATACTGGTTGGAAAGCCACCTCCTTTCAATAAATTGGAACCATATATCAAGAGAATGTTGCTACAACAGTATAGTTCAAACACTGACTATACCAAATGTTTGACCGTGTATTGACTAATGCTAGCGTATAAAAAATTAAGAATTGCACTCCTTGCAGCCTACAGATATATACATGAAGTTCCAGAGTATGGAAAATCAATATTTGTGTGGCCAACCAGAGAATCAAACCATTATTAAAGCACTTTTAAACATAGCCGTACTACATGAGATCCTACAGCCGGATGTTCGACAATAGCGTTGATTTCATTGAGGTTTCTATGACACCTATTGAGCAAAATTAATATCCACTCCTTGCTGTTATCCTAAGAGTATTGTTGGACTGGTTGTACCGAATACATAATTGATTAAAGACACCTCCCCGGGATACATAGTCCATAAGATGGTCAAATGTTAATCAAAAAGACCGAGCAACACAGCGCCTTAGATTTGTTAGAGACAGTATGTCAACCAATTATAACAATTATGTTTTCTATATCCGTTGCTTGAACAGACTGCTGCACAAAATAGCAGTGTAACCGCACAAAACAGTAAGGACATGTGGTTCATAGAAAAAATAATAATAAGAGACATAGAGGTTAAATTTTGCTTATAATGCTGGGAAACCGCCACAAGGGTATTGTATTGGGAAGAGCATTTCCTGGGAGTGATAAAGCAAATCACAGAAAAAAGACCAGATGTCTTCAAATATCCGATGTTCACATATACATTTAAACCACACAACCTGGCTTATCCAAAGAAATTATCATGTGTAGTAATCATGGAATGCTCTTTTTCGTTCTTATAAATAGTGAGCCCTATTCAACCTCCACATCAAAACTGAGATCATATTTCATTATGCCAGAATCATAACATGGTATAAATTCATTCAAAGAATCAGACCACCAACCGCCGCCATGGGAGACCTTCCCAAAACAAACTCTTAAAACGTCATTGACAGCAGCTCAATGCGTTTCAATAGCTTAGTGCTATCTTCATCAGGAGAGATTACTTTATGTTCATTTGCCCTGGTGCATACATATATAGTGTATCTCTTTTGATCTGAAAACCCAGATTGTGAGTTCCTACGGGAATAGGGCCCTCCTCTCGTCCTGTACGGTTTGTCAAATGTTGTTCAATGTATTGTAACCATGTCTATACTGTGCTTATTGTACAGCGCTGCGGAATATGATGGCGCTTTATAAATAAAGAATAATAATAATAATAATTAGGATCTCAAGTAGTAACGGCTATGTTTAAAAGTGCTTTAATAATTGTTTGACTCTGGTTGGCCGCACAAATATAGATTTTTTTCCATACTCTGGGACCTCGTGTATATATCTGTAGGCTGCAAGGTGTGCAATTCTTAATTTTTGATACGCTAGCATTGGTCCATACACGGTCAAACATTCGGTATAGTCCTTGTTTGAACTATACTGTTGTAGCAACATTCTCTTGATACATGGTTCCAATTTATTGCAAAGAGGTGGCATTCCAACCAGTATCAAACTAATTCTGTGGATCATTTACGGTTCTAATTTAGCCATAATTGGCTTAAATGTCACCTCTACGAGGTGAATAAAGACCGTGCACCACAATCTATTCTGTTTAAACAGCCGCATTTATACATATATCCAGTTGAAGCACTATGTTCAACAACGGTGAGATTATCCTATAAAGAACATCAATAGAACCTCAATAATCGTTGAATTCTGGTTGACCATATAACCTCTCAATATCGACGCTTCAGGACTCTATATATCCTTAGGTGGCAATGTGCAATCTCCAACTCTGATATACCAGCATCAGACATTTATCGCTATATATTATCGATGTAGCTACATCTGTTAGCGATATTGCTTCAGATAATTGTAAGGAGGTGGCGTTCAGTAATTTCTGAGAATTTATTATGGCTCTATAACAGCCGTAACTGGCTTTAATTATACACCTAGGAGGCGGTACAGGACCGTGTACTTCAATCCACTTTAACAGCTGCCCACGAGAACTGAATACCACTGTTTAATATTCCGACCACTTATACCCTACACCACCTTTCATTCCAGGATTTGTGTATTTTAACTTGTCCGATCTTGGTAAATGTTATTTGTTTTCAGTTTTTTTGAAATTACGATTCCCCAATAAAGGTTTATTTAAGGTCCGTTGCTGCACTCTATACGGCTGTCCTTATAGTACTTTGTCTTTTCTGGGCTTCGCTTTGTTCAGATTTTTTCCTTTTCATATTGATTACTAAGGGTTTAATCCCTATCTTAGTACCTCTTAGCCTCAACTGTTCTTTCTTTTCTTATTATATTTACTATTTTTGTTTATTTATAAAGGATTTTACCAGTAAGGACTCTTGATTGCATGGATTTCAGTGCGTGATTCCTAATTATTACAGGCTAACTATGTCCAAAAACACGTTTCCTTTAAAAAAAAATTGAGACACTTTTGGACACGAAATTTTGAAAAAATTAGACCGCCAAGGAGGTTAAAGGGATCATCTGCTTCTTGGGGGGCAAGAGGCCTCTTCTTTTAAAAGGGGAGATTCAGTACTCTTTATTTTCAGTATGTAAATCGGTGGGAATGACAGAGGCTGCATTAGAGCCCTGCTATGCCCATTTAAACAGTTGACTAACTTTTCCTGCAGGTGTAGTTGCAATTTTATAAAGCCTGCTGCTTTCCGTACTAACATGTGAGATACCATTAGAAAGAGCACACTCCCACCTTTCCAAAAAGGGGTCTCTTATTTTCATTGTGGAAGGTGAAATAACACTTTCTAGTTGTTAAAGGGACACTACCACCAAAAATTATAAAGTTCTTATTTTATGTGGCTGATATATTTAACAAGGAATGTTCATAGGTCCTTAGCATTGAATTCCATTTCTCTCAGGCTTATATTACTGAAAATAATTGATTCATTATTCAAATACACATTTTTAGGCAATATCTCCCCCCCACACACTTTTCTAAGTGTTCAATACTATATGTAGATAGACTTTTCTTTCACATGATGTGGCCTGTGGAATTTTAATGAAAACCAGACTTCCTGTAAGCCCTCATTACGTAAAGTGTAGAAAAAAGTACGCAAAAGTTGTAAGCCAGAAAAAACGTCTCTGAAACATATACAGTTGTATTCAAAATGATTCAACCCCCACTGAAATTGAGTGTTTTGGCCAGTTTGACATTGATTTTGATCATTCAGTCATCTTGCTTACAATTAAATCAAAGAGGCCACGTGTAGGTCAGACAAATATAACATAACATTTATAATGAAATAACCACAAATGTCTTTTCTGTGCTCACATCATTATCCGTTTTATTCAACCCCCAAGTGACATTCAATCTTAGTACTTAGTACAACATCCTTTTACAGTTATAACAGCTTTTAAACGTGAAGCATAGCTTGACACAAGTGTCTTGCAGTGATCTACGGGTATCTTCGCCCATTTGTCATGGGCAAAAGCCTCCAGTTCAGTCACATTCTTAGGCTTGCGCACTGCAACTGCTTTCTTTAAGTCCCACCAGAGGTTCTCAATCGGATTTAAGTCAGATGACTGCGATGGCCACTCCAAAATGTTCCAGCCTTTAATCTGCAACCATGCTCTAGTGGACTTGGAGGTATGCTTGGGATCATTGTCCTGTTGAAAGGTCCAACGTCTCCCAAGCCTCAGGTTTGTGACGGACTGCATCACATTGTCATCCAATATCTCCTGGTACTGAAGAGAATTCATGGTACCTTGCACACGCTGAAGCTTCCCTGTACCTGCAGAAGCAAAACAGCCCCAAAGCATGATTGACCCCCCGCCATGCTTCACAGTAGGCAAGGTGTTCTTTTCTTCATAGGCCTTGTTCTTCCTCCTCCAAACATAGCGTTGATCCATGGGCCCAAACAGTTCTAATTTTGTTTCATCAGTCCACAGAACACTATCCCAAAACTTCTGTGGTTTGTCCACATGACTTTTGGCATACTGCAGTCGACTCTTCTTATTCTTTGGAGACAGCAAGGGGGTGCGCCTGGGAGTTCTGGCATGGAGGCCTTCATTACGCAGTGTGCGCCGTATTGTCTGAGCTGAAACTTCAGTACCCACATCTGACAAATCTTTTCTCAGTTCCTCAGCAGTCACACGGGGACTTTTCTCCACTCTACGCTTCAGGTAGCGCACAGCAGTCGAAGTCAGCATCTTCTTTCTGCCACGACCAGGTAGCGTTTCAACAGTGCCCTTTGCCTTGAATTTGCGAATGATGCTTCCTATGGTCTCTCTTGGTATGTTTAACATCTTTGCAATCTTCTTATAGCCATTGCCCTTCCTGTGAAGAGTAATCACCTCTTCTCTTGTCTTCCTGGACCATTCTCTTGACTTCACCATGTTTGTAACCACACCAGTAAATGTCTAGGAGCTGAGTATCAGTCATTTTAAAGCTGCCTAATTGGTGCTTATTATGCTTTATTATTATTATTATTCATTATTTATAAAGCGCCAGCATATTCCACAGCTCTGTACAATAAGCACAGTATAGACAGGGTTACAATACATTGAACAACATTTGACAAACAGTACAGGAGGAGATGAGGGCCTCACAATCTAGGAGGGTTGGGGTTTGAAACAGGAGGAGAGGACTGTAAGGTGAGAGTGATTGATGGTTGTGTCAGTGAGTTGGGTGGTAGGCTTCCCTAAATAGGAACGTTTTAAGGGAGCGTTTGAAGGAAGAGAAGTTAGGGGAAAGTCTGACAGTACGAGGGAGAGCGTTCCAGAGAGTGGGGGCTGCGCGTGAGAAATCCTGCAGTCTATCATGGGAAGAGGTGATGCGGGGAGAAGCTAGGTGCAGGTCACTGTTTGACCTTAGGGAGCGGGCTGGGGTGTATTTGGTGATTAGTGAGGACAGGTAGTGGGGCGCTGAGTTAGTGAGGGTTTTGTAGGTAAGGATAAGGATTTTGAACTTAATTCTGCAGTGGATGGGGAGCCAGTGAAGGGACTCGCAGAGGGGAGCGGCAGAGACAGAGCGGCTGGTGAGGTGAATTAGCCTGGCGGAGGCGTTCAGGATGGATTGTAGGGGGGAGAGGTGGGACAGAGGGAGGCCAGATAAGAGATTATTGCAATAGTCGAGTCGGGAGATTACCAGGGCGTGTATTTATTGCTGCTCCGTGACATCCACAGGTGTTTTCAATACCTGATTGAAAACACTTGAATGAACCTCTGTTCTTCAGAGTGGTAGTCTTTAAGGGGTTGAATAATTGTGTCAATGAAGAATTCACAAAAGAAACATTTACTACTGTATTACAAAACCAACTGATGTCATTTTAGTTGCATATGGTTCTTTAAAAAGTCCTTGTAGGATTTTATTCTGAATACTATTACAAATGTACACGAAATTCCCTAAAACCCTTTACAGCATTGGGGGTTGAATAATTTTGAACACAACTGTATATGGTAATAAGTGCCTGTTTGCTCCCCGTGCTGGTCAGAGTTGACGTGGAAATATATCTGTACACTGATTGGCTAGAAGTTGTTTGAATTTTAATAAATAGATCTGTCTGAACAAAGAATAGTCCGACATGATGAAAGCTGTACATTGTGTGTAGCTGATTTTAATGTCTCCGCTATAACGTGCGCAGCGTCTTTCTTCATTTTCTTATTTGAGAAGAAACTTGCAGAGGTTTTTGGAATTCCTGTTACGGTATTTATAAACAGGAAAACTGATTTGATTTGTTTAATTTGTTATTTTACAATTACATGGTTACGCAGCCTGAAAAAAAGACATGGGCCTGTCAAGTTCAGTCTTTCACACAATCAGCTACTGCTGTTCATCCAAAGGCAATAAAAAAAACCCAGTATGAAGCACTCTCCAAATATATGCAACATACTGAGAACACAGTCCTTTTTTATTCCAGAATGGCAGAGAGATTTATCCTTGGATCAAGCTGTTTATACCCTCATATTAGCGAATATAACCATTAATACTTTGTTTATGCAAGAATTCATCTAGTTGTTGTTTAGAGGTCTGTACAGACTCTGACTCAGCAGGCAGAGAATTTCACAACTTAACTGATTTCACGGTGTAAAAAAAAAACGCACAACAAAACTTTTTCCTGTGCTCTAGGCTGGATTTCCTTTTCTCCAATATAAATGGGTGGTGACCTCCTGTCCTAATGTATAGTCCTATTTGTTGGGAATTTTTTTACCTGGTGATTAAACAAGCTGGCTGAGACTTCTCCCCTCCCCCTTGCTCCACCTTTTTTTTCTGCCTTTGTGTTCCTGAGACCTTTAATGTATACATTTAGGCTGGGGTCAGACGAGCATTTTGAAGAGCGGAAGGAACGTCTGGCCACCTCACTGAGCGCAGTTGGTGTGCTCAGCGCTGCAAAGCTTGAATGCTGTGTTCTCCCTTTCATCTGGTGAGATTTACAGCCCCTCCTTAGCCCCACAGAAAGCAGATTGCATCTCTACAAGTAGACACAGATAACAGGGGCACTGGGCTTATCTTCCTCCACCACAATGGTCCGGATCCTGTGGTGACGTCACCCCCTGTCTGAGTGAAGCAAACACATTCCCTACCTACATCACTTTATAAAAAAAGCTGTTTAAATGTGATTTTTATTTATGTTGTGTGTAAGAGAGCCAGGGGCGTACCTAGAACATTTGGCACCCGGGGCGGATCCTATATTTGCCAACACACACACACACACACACACACACACACTTTAAAATGTAAAGAAAAAAATCACACACACTTTTTAAAATGTTTTCAAAAATATTTTTAGTCATAGCATTCTGGCAGGACATGACGTATACATATGATAATCTGCTGTTTGAGGAAATAGCCAAAATGGCAATGAAGGGGGAAGTTATTATCATGGGGGACTTTAATCTTCCTGATGTGAACTGGAAAACCAAAATAGCTGGGTGCACCAGGAGTACAAATATTCTAAACTCCCTACTGGGATTATCTCTAACACAAGTAGTTGAGGAGTCGACCCATAAAGAGGCCATATTGGATTTAATACTCACAAATGGAGGTTTGGTATCAGATGTTGTTGTAGGTGAAAATTTGGGATCTAGTGATCACCAGTCAGTGTGGTTTAATATAAGAACAGGGATGGAGCCGCACCACACAAAAACAAAAGTTTAGACTTTAAAAAAACAGATTTTTCTAAAATGAGATTTTGTGTGAAGGAGTCATTATCAGACTGGAGGAGTTTAAAGGGAGTCCAGGAGAAATGGGATTATTTAAAGGAAGCATTATTGAAGGCCACAGGCAATTGCATTCGGCTTGTTAGCAAAAACAAAAAAGGGAAGAAACCACTGTGGTACTCTGCAGAAGTGGCCTAAAATAGTGAACAAAAAGATAGCATTCAATAATTATAAAAAAACTCAGGCAAAACTATAAGATTAGGCAGAAAGAGGCAAAGCAATTTATAAGAGCTTCCAAAGCACACGCAGAAGAGAAAATAGCTCAGTCAGTAAAAAAAGGGACAAAACATTTTTTAGATACATAAATGAGAAAAGAAAAGTAAAACAAGGATTAGTTAGATTAAAAACGAAGGAAGAAAGGTATGTAGAAGAGGATAAAAGTCTCGCTGACTGCCTCAATGAATATTTTTGTTCAGTCTTTGCAGAAGAAAAGGAAGGAAAGGGACCTCAGTTAGGAGGAAACACTAACGAGACATTTACATATGCGTTTACAGAGGAGGAGGTTCTACAGCAGCTGTCTAAAGTAAAGACCAATAAGTTAATGGGGCCTGATGGCATCCACCCTAAATTATTAAGAGCCTTGTTGGAACAGGGTGGCGTCCACCAACCATCCACTACTCCATCCATCTGGACCATCCAGGGTTGCACGGCACTCATCAGTGAAAAGGACTGTTTGAAAATTAGTCTTCATGTATTTTTCTGCCCAATGCAGCCATTTCTGCTTGTGAGCAGTGGTTAGTGGTGGCCGAATGGAAGGTTTATGCACAGTTGCAAGACTCTGGAGGACTCTACACCTTGATGTCCGTGGGACTCCAGAGGCACCAGCAGCTTCAAATATCTGTTTGCTGCTATGTAATGGTATTTTAGCAGCTGCTCTCTTGATCCGATGCATGGATCTGGCAGAAATCTTCCTCAATGTGCCTTTATCTGCACAAACCCGTCTGTGCTCTGAATCAGCCACAAATCTCTTAAGCGTGATCATCGCACAATTTTCGTGAAATATCTAATGTTTTCATACCTCGTCCAAGGCCTTGAACTATTTCACTCTTTTCGGCAACAGAGATCCTTTTTCTTCCCCATATTGCTTGAAAATGGTGCTCTGCTTAATAATGTGGAACATCCACCTTTAGTAGTTTTTCCTTTTAATTGGGCTCACCTGGCAATATGATTATCACAGGTGTCCGAGATTGTTTTCAGTGATCAAAAGAGCCCTGAGACACAATGCCATCCATGAGTTAAACTGAAAAACAAAATATTTAATGTTTTGTGACACTGAAATAGAATTTGCATAATAATTTGGAACCGGGTGTAATAAGTTTCTAGACAATGGTTTATAATGGCCACTAATATTTGTATAAAGTTTTGAGATCCCCCTCTAAGGCGCCGTTTTTCTAAACAGGTTTAAGCTTGTTAGCCTTTCCTCATAATTTAAATCTTCCATTCCCCTTATTTAGTTGCCCGCCTCTGTACCTTTTCTAATGCTATACTAGCCTCTTTTCTTTTTCAATTGACAATTTTTATTATTTTAGAGTGTCATCAGGAAACAAACAAGACTGTATTACAACCACACAGGGCCACGTCTCAAAAGGCATATAAACCGCAAAAACACTGCAAAACACATTTTAATAAACACATAATGTGGCAGGGGATATCCAAAATAGGAAGGTGGGGGGCACACCAAAAAGTGCTCAGGACCCCCAAAAAAAAGGAAAAATTAATGGAAAGATGGAAAAGGCCCAATGTGTGACCTTCCTGACTCACTCCTGACGGTCCAAGGGACTATAGGAGGCCATGGAAGGGTGCAGGTCACAAGGCCGGGGCATTCGAGGGCCGGGTATGGCAGGCAGAGCCATGGTAGCCGCCACAATGGCACACCCCGACTTGGCACCGAACGCCAAAAAGAAAAGGTTAAAAAAAATAGATGAAAAAAGAGGGGGAAAGGGGGTCTGCAGCAGGAGGTGGCGTGTAAAAAATAAAAACATGGGAAGCCAGAACAAAAGTCAGCAGTAATGCAGGTTCAATCAGAAATATTATGAGGGGAAAATAATAAAAGGTGATAAAGGAGGAAAAACAGGGGAGTCGTCAGTTTAGCCAGTGTCCAACAAGGGCATCGGAGCCATCACAGGCAAGGTACTGCAGGGCATTCTGTCCCCCTGTATTCAGTGAGAGAATGAGAGGCACGGAAAGCAAGTAAGTCTCTGGCAACGGTGCAGACTGTACCCGCCAAAACTCGGGGTATCATGGTGCAGAGCTTCACAGCTAGGACCAGTCGGCTATCTCCATACACTCCTGGCAGAGAAGGATAGACAGTGACCACCGGACCTTTAAGCGTCTTCATCGGGAGCACCGCAGCCGAGCCTAGTTCCGACCGTGCAGATAATCCCCAGCACGCAGGGGAATGCCGCACACTCTGGTAGCAGGAAACCGTAGTAGCGGTAGCAGGAAATTTGGCGGCAGCTCAGCACTCGGGTCATCACATTCACTCCGCTGAGGTCTAGCTCCTGCCAGATCCACACAGTCTGACGTGCCACGTCCACATAATGCGGCCACAGTAGGGCAAACCGGTGGAGCCCCTTCCTCTCGGAAGGCCCGAAGCTCAGCCGTCGCAGATCTCCTCTGGTCAGGGGCCCTTCTCCCTCCAGCAGTAATGCAAAAAGGGCCTCCAGGCCCGAGGACTGGGCCGTCGAGTTATCTTCGGGTGGGGGAAGCGACGCACACCTTTGCCGATCCCCGTCCACCCCCTCCTGCCCGAGCGGCCACAGGAACGGGAAATGCGAGCCTTCCATCACCCCGGGCTGCCCCCCCCCCCGGTCGAGGGATCCCACAGGGCGCCAAAGGAGTGCTGCATAACAAGGCCCCAAGATGGCCACCACAAGGACGCGTAGCTGGGAAGCAGAATACTCCCAGCCCGGAATCTGCACAGACCACAGAAAAGTTGCCTGAAATGGTGCAGGTAGCTGCCCGGGGCACCAGGCTACCGAGGTAAGGGATGAACGGCACTCAGCAGTGGGGGGAAAGTCATCAGAAAGTCCACATCAGGACGGAGCTCACACAGCTTGCGACCGTTCACACCGGCATCCAGCCACACCCCCACTAGCCTCTTTTCTATCATTCACATTTTTCACTTGATTCGTTAAGATAATTTTTTAGTGATGTCAAAAATTTTACAAACCATTTCTTAATTGTTTACATGTACCTGCAAATATATATTTTCATATTTAAAGTAAAATTGTATTGCTTTCAATGTCAGAAAAATGGTAATGTAGGTGGTATGAATCGAAATTTCAAGTGTGATATCCAAAAGAGTTACATGTGGTTTTGAAGAGCACAAAAAGTATTCATAATGACAGACAAATATATAAGTCTCACTACAGAGTTATCAACATTGAGGCTACTTTGCCAAAGGGTTGGAGCACATGTGATGAAAATCGAAAACCAGACTGAAAGGAACTGTTTTCATATATATACAATTGTTTATATTTAAATGTTTGTCTCAAATTCAGGTATGATGTTGAATTATTTCAAAGAATTGAACACCTTATTGGTAAGAAACTCCCGGCCTTTCCCACGCAAGAAGAGGAAGTGATGATGTTAAACGAAAGAGTTTCAGAGGCGCAGAGATTTGCTCGCATAGTAAGTATTTTCTTGTTTGTTCTTTATTTTTATTTTTCATATTTACTTTTGTCAGTGTTTCCAAAGTGTGTACTCTGGACTTGCAAACAGACCCTGGGGTCTCTGCATCCTTTGAATCTGGTCAATGAGTAGACGCATCGTGTCATGAAGGGCCACAGGGGAGACAGTCTCAGGCAGGACCCTAATGCGGATGTTATTGTTCCGAGATCTGTTAGAGAGCTCCTCCAACTGTTTCCAAGAGGTCCGCAGCCGCATTCTGGGGCGTGATGAGCTCGTCCACCCGGTGTTACAGTGTCCGTCTGCGCTCCCAACGTGTGGATCTCCCCTTTCACCTCAGTCACACAATGTTTCAGATCAGCCGAGATGAAATTCTGCATGGTGGCTGTCTTTAGGTCAAGATCGTGGCGAGTGGCAGGGGAGGACGCCCGGGCCTTCACCTCAGGGCCCTGGGAACTCGGCCCCTTGTGGCCATAGCCATCCTGGATTTCCTCTGCGGCCCTCCTGGGCTGAAAGATCGGGGCCATCATAGGCCCCCTGGACCTGCTGTTTCTTGGGTATGTTTATGCCACTGAGGTTCCCCCTCCGGATGGGAGTAATGTGGTCAGATAAGGGTGCCAACTGAGCACGGTAGCCGCCTTAGAATTTTCGCTGGAGCTCATGAGCTAGGCGTCAGCTCGCATGCCCAGCCAAGTTACGCGCCCTCCCGAACAGGCCAGATTTTTAGGATTATCTTGGTAATAGTGAGACTGAATACTTCAAATGATAGCACCTGTGTTGTACTTTAGATATCATGCAAATGTGGCCTGTTAACAGGTCCTGAGGACAAGTTTGGGAAACACGGACGTACATGGTAATCAATCTCAGGGGTTTTTTTCTGTTGAGTGATCACTTCTATGTATTCGTATTGCAGAACCACCTGTTTCACTGTTTTTGTACAAAAATAGGTAATTTAATGCAAGAAAATTTTATTTTTGAAAAGCAGAGTTCTGAGAAAGTAGACATTAACACATTCTTGGTATTTTGCCATTTTAAATTTTAACAAAAAAGTATAAATAGATTTTCATATTGGTTTAACATTTACATTGTCGATTTTGATCTAAGGCTAATGTCAGACGAACGCACTCTGCGTGCGTGCACAACGGACAGACGTACTGACGGAAGATACTGTAGACACCACACGGTCCATTTTTGTTTACGGACGTAGGAGAAAAAAGGGAATTATGGGAAACAAAATTAATTTGAAAAGGATATGAAGAGACATTTTTTGCATCAAGGTGCTGGACGTCGCAAATGCGCTGCGTCTGACATCTTATCACTCTCACAACGCTACTCGGACGTGGCGCACTCTGCGCGTCCGTTTAGCGGTTTTACGTTCTTGCCTAACTTGCGTCTGTTTGCCACGTGCGTTGTGTGTGCACAGTTCGGTGCGCACATACTTTGTGTGTGGGTCTCTATTGCTCATGATTCTATGCTGCGATGGACGTTAACACCTTAAGGACCGCTGATGTACCATGTACGTCCTGCCCACGGGTCTACCTTAGACCCGCGGACTTACATGGTACGTCAGCGGCGCCTAACCCCGCTCCCGTCTGATACTTACCTCCCTTGCTGGATCCCTCGCAGATCTGGCAGGGAGGAAGCCTTCCCTCGAGATTTGCATGGGCCGGCGAGCTCGATGACGTCACCACGCGCGTGGTGACGTCATCAGCAGGCGCTCCCATTGAAATCAATGGAGGGGAGGGAGGCTCCTTCAGAGCCCTCTATCTCCCCAACCATTGATGATAGAGACATGCAAGTTGCACCGCTGTAAAGGGGAGAGTCTCCCCTTTTCAGCGGTGTACTGCATTAACAGTTTCACTGCCGGATCGCAATTCGGTGCAAATTTGCCCCGAATTGTGATCCAAACCTGGAGGGGGCTGACATCGTGGATGTCAGCCAAGCCTCCAGGTCACCCCCCCCCCCACCCACTGACATCCTCACCATATGTGTGAGTATGTCAGTGGGCCAGTTAACCTCCTATCTGCCATGTGGAGATAAAGTGATCCAAAGGATCCCCCTATCTCCCGATCCGTAATAATAAAACTTAAAAAAAATATATATATATATCACGAGTATAGCAGTCTGTAGTGATACCTTTTTTTATTGGACTAACGTTACATTTAAAGTACAAGCTTTCGAGAGGATTCCTCCCTTTGTCAGGTATAGAAGCTTACTGTTCAGAATAATAGAATTGGACATTGGGACAGTCACAGGGCTCACAGTTGGGGGTGTTAGATGTTGTACCTAATAAATATATATATATATATAAAAAAAATATATTTTTTATTTTTTTGTCTGGGGGGGGTTTAGTTAATTAGTACCTAGGCTGTCATCTAAAAATAATTAGCAAAAACCGGTCAGAATGAGCGCAGCGCACGTAGGTGAAATGGCTCAGCAGTGAATGGGGTTAAAAGGCAAAAACATGTAATAATTGGATATTTCTATTCCCGGGGCAAAATTTTGAAACTATTTAGCCGTGGTCTTTTTTGGTGGTTGTAGATTTTGGAGATTAAATTACGAAAAAGTGTGTTTTTAAAATTGTTTCATCATATTTCATATTTTTTTTTATAGTAAATTATTCAATATGATGGAAATAATGGTATTTTTAGAAAGTCCATTTAATGGCGGGAAAAACAGTGTATAATATGTGTGGGTTGAATAAACAAGTAAGAGGAAAATTTGACCTGAACACGAACAGAGCAGAAATGTAAAAACAGCAGCGGTCACTAAAGGACGGATTTGTGTAAAACCGCCCGGTCACTAAGGGGTTAAACTGTGCGGCAACACGGACGTGATCACTGCATTCGTTTTACGCCGGCCTTATCCGTTAAAAGAATAATATTTAACAATCCAGCACAAAAAAGTGCACGGAGTGTTAGGGAAAGCCGGTCCCCAGTAATCAAACACAATTTATTGAAAAAGCATAAAGCGCAAAATAAATTGCTACAGAAAACACATAATAAAAAAACACACATGTATAATAGATGTGGAGAAATGCATAGATATTAAAGGTATTCTAGCAATGCAGAGATTACAAGTAGGTATATGGACTCCCCATATAAGTACAATCAGAAAAATATAAGCAGATATTCGGCACGCCCTGTACTCACTATATTCTATACCATGTGGCAGCTATCATAATACTGCTATACTATATAAGGTGATCTAAATATATGCCACAGCATAGGTATTGGAGGTATTTCAACAATACAGAGATTACAAATGGAAATCAGTCTCACCATATGATAAGCACAATCAGAGAATATAAGCAGATATTCACCAGGCCCTGTATTTAGTATATTGCATACCATCTTGCACTTATCATAACACTGCTATACTATGCTGTGATCTAAATACATGCCACAGCATAAGTATTAGAGGTATTATAGCAAATGCAGAGATTACATATAGATATCAGTCTCACCATGTGATAAGTACAATCAGTTAGAGGAGAATATAAGCAGATATTCAGCAGGCCCTGTGCTCCCTATATCAATACTGCTATACTAAATGGTAATCTAAATACATACCACAGCATAGGTATTAGAGGTGTTATAGCAATGTAAAGATTGCACATAAATATCAGTATCACCATATAATAAGCACAATCAGAAGAGAATATAAGCAGATATTCAGCAGGCCCTATACTCAGTTTATTACATATAGTGACTCCCCCTTCTGTTTATACTTCCGGATATATTTAGTAGAAATTGCTATATTATTTTTTTGGATTTGTAGTAATCTGTTCGGTCCAGTATATACCCACTGTGGTATGTATTTAGTTCACCATTTAGTAAAGCCGTATTATGATATACTGCCAGATAGTATGTAATATACGGAGTACAGGGCCTGCTGAATATCTGCTTTTCCGATCTCATCATATGGTGAGACTGATATCTATCTGCAATCTCTGCTTTGCTATAATACCTCTAATACCTATGTTGTGGCATGTATTTAGATTACCATACAGTATAGCAGTATAACGATATAATGCCAAATTGTATATAATATACTGAGCACAGGGCCTGGTTAATATCTGCTTATATCCTCCTCTGTGCTTATCATATGGTGAGACTGGTATCTATTTGTAATCTCCGTATTGTTGTAATATGGCTCCAATACCTATGCTGTGGCATATATTTAGATCCCCATATAGTATAGCAGTATTATGATAGCTGTCATATGGTATATCAGGGCTTGACAAATTTGCTTTGAATCTAGGAGCCAGCTAAAAAAGTTAGGAGCCATTTTTTTTTCTTCATGGTAATAAGTGAGTGATAGTCTCTAGTCTCATGTGGCACATTACTGTGAGCTTTATTGCTGTGAAGCTCTTTGATACAGTAATGTGTGTATGAGCGTGAGTTTTATTACTGTATCTGAGCTCCACAGCAATACAACTTGTACTATGCTGTGTTTTGAGTTACATAGGCTGAAAAAAGACATGCGTTCATCGGGTTCAGCCGCTCCCACATCACCTACTGCTGTTGATCCAAAAGAAGGCAAAAAACCCAGTCTGAAATGCTTGCCAATATGCAACATACTGGGAAAAAATTCCTTCTTGACCCCAGAATGGCAGTCAGATTTCTCCTTGGATCAAGCAGCTTTTACCCACTTATTAAATATTATAACCCTTAATATTCTGTGTCTGCAGGAAGTCATCCAGTCGCTTTTTAAAAGTCTGTACAGTCTCTGACCCAACCACCTCAACAGGCAGAGAATTCCACAGCTTTATTGTAAAATAACCCTTCCTATGCTTTAGGCTGAATTTTCTTTCTTCCAGTCTAAATGGATGACCCCTTGTCTTGTGTATAGCCCTGCTAATGAATAGGTTATCAGACAATGGTTGATAATGGCCCTGTATATATTTATATAAGGTTATCAGATCCCCTCTAATGTGCCGTTTCTCTAAACTAAACCGGTTTAAGCTTGTTAGTCTTTCCTCATAACTTAACCCTTCCATACCCCTTATTAATTTAGTTGCCCGTCTCTGCACTTTTTCTAGAGCTATAATATCTTTTTTTAAGACAGGTGCCCAAAATTGCACAGCATATTCAAGGTGCGGTCTGACCATTGATTTATACAGAGGCAAAATTATGTTTTCATCCCGAGCGTGAACTCCCCTTTTAATGCATGCCAATACTTTGCTGTGAAAATCTTCACAGCCTTTGCTCATCTACTGGGGAAGGGGGTGGGAATACACGGAGCTGCCGCTGTGCGAAGAAAGAAAAAAAACTTTTGCTTTTAAATCCGCTCCCTGACGATTTTTTTTTTTTTTTTTCAGGCCTGGTGCCTACATTGAATGGGTTAACAAAGCCCAAGAGCCTGGAAGCAATGTCTAGTCGCAATTGGAACCTGGCTCCTGGGGTTTGTCGAGCCCTGCGGTATATAATATACGGAGTACAGGACCTGTCGAATATCTGCTTATATTTTTCTCTGTGCTTATTATATGGTGAGACCGATACCTACAGTGGCAAGAAAAAGTATGTGAACCCTTTGGGATTACGTCGAGTTTTGCATGAATTCATGCAAAACTCCACGTAATCCCAAAGGGTTCACATACTTTTTCTTTCCACTGTACTTGTAATCTCTGCATTGCTATAATACCTTTAATATCTATGCTATGAGTCCCTACTCATACCAATACCAATTTTTACCATTTTTTTTAAGACCGAGTACGAGTACCAATACTTTTTTCAAGTACTCACTGATACAGAGTACCGATACTTTTATTTAAAGTCATGTGACCACTTACCACTAAATAATTAAAAATTTTGCTGAAAGCCCGTCCTGTTTGTTAATCCCTTGATGACCGCTGACGTACCATGTACGTCCTGCTTACGGGTCTCCCTTAGACCCGCGAACATACATATGTCAGTGGGCGCCTAACCTTCCTCCCGCTGGCTGACACTCACCTCCCTCGCTGGCTCCAACGGTGTCTATGGCAAGCTGGAAGCTTGCCTCTCCGTTTCCTGGGGGCCAGCAGATCCGATGACGTCATCACGCTGCGTGATGGATTTTCTTCTCCAAGTCTGTCTCTCACATAGGAGTCAACATGCCCAATGTGAATCAGTCTTGAGTTAGAAGTCTCCCATATCTTCTCCCATAGTTCACCTCCCCATATAGGTCTGCCTTGGATTAACCACCTGTTGCTTCTCCATGTCGGCATCCACGTCACACAGGCCTTGAACACAGCCCAGCTGTCTGTATAGATGTATAGTTCAGGGTCAGTGGTTTCTAACATCAATATACCTATGGCTTTCAATTCGGCATACTGGCTTGATCCTCCTATTACTTTTTCTTGAATCACCATCTGTTGCTGTGGATTGTATGCTACCACTGTCCAGTGTCTGCCTTTATATGTCTTAATGACTGATCCGTCAGTGAACCATGCATTTGTTTTCTGTTCCTCACTCAGCTCTTCGAAGGGTGGCGCAGCTTTAATTGGAGATGGCTGTACGATTGGTGCTTCTTGTAGATTAGGATGTGACAAGGTCTCGAAGGTGACTAGACCAGTCAGGAGCTTGGTTAATTCTTTCACTTCACAGCCTTGATTCCCCTCTTTCCTGTAGGTACCATTTCCATTTGAGGAGGGTTGGTCTTTGTGCCACTGTTGTCTTAATAGGCAATCCTTCATCTTTCACCCAGCTTCCTATAGGTAGGTCAGTTTTCACAGACACTGTGCTTTTCTCGGTCATGGGTTCCACATGCTGTAATGCCATGTAAGCTGCAATGCCATGTAAGCTGCCGGCAGATTCTTCTCCAAAGGCGTGTACTTGGACCAGAATCCAATTGGGGAAACAGAAAAAACAAAAAAAGTTGAGGCCAATGGGTACTCAATTAAGGATTGAACCTTAGAAACAAGTTTACACTGAAAAAAATCTGAACAGAGTGTTCAGAAAAAAGTACCATAAAAACCATAAGAGGCTTCAGAGCATCTTGCCAAAAAACCTCCAACTAAACTTTATTGGACACAAAAAGACATAACTATACATTTAAAAAAACATTAACAAGGTGATGATATGGGCGATATTGGGATGGTCTGATGTAATAACCTTGCTTAGGGTAAAGACCCTGTACTAAAAGGAAAAATGAATCTAAATGAGCATAGTACCATGCAGTCAAATCTGCCGCTAAACCACAGATGGACTGAATTAGAAGGTGTTACTTGACTCAAAAGTCTTAACATATATATATATGTGTGTGACCACAGATAGAGGAAACCACATTTGTGTATGAATGAACCATATATAAATTGCTCATAAATAGGTATTAATCATCAGACAAAATTGTCTTATAGAGATGTAATAATATCCTTCAGAATGACATAGAAACATAGAAAAATGTCGGCAGATAAGAACCTTTCGGCCCATCTAGTCTGCCCAATTACATGGATACTTAACCTGGATTTATCTTTTGTTTAGGATAGCCTTATGCCTATCCCATGCTTGCTTAAATTCAATTACTGTTTTGGCCTCTACCACTTCTACTGGAAGACTGTTCCATGTATCCACCACCCTCTCAGTAAAATAATGCTTCCTGATGTTACTTTTAAACCTTTGCCCCTCTAATCTAAGACTATGTCCTCTTGTTTTGCTATTTTGTTTCCTTTTAAATATACTCCCTTCCTCTACCTTGTGGATTCCCTTTACGTATTTAAATGTTTCTATCATATCTCCTCTGTCTCGTCTTTTTTCCAAGCTGTACATGTTAAGATCATTAAGCCTTTCCTGGTAACTTTTCTCCTTCAAGCCGTACACCATTTTAGTAGCCCTTCTCTGAACTCTCTCTAAGATGTCTATATCCTTCTGGAGATACGGTCTCCAGTACTGCACACAGTACTCCAAGTGAGGTCTCACCAGTGCTCTGTACAGTGGCATGAGCACTTCCCTTTTCCTACTGCTAATACCTCTCCCTACACAACCAAGCATTCTGCTAGCATTTCCTGCTGCTCTATTACATTGACTACTTACCCTTAGATCCTCTGAAATAATGACCCCTAAATCCCTTTCCTCAGATGTTGAGGTTAGGACTGTATCAAATATTCTATATTCAGCCCTTGGGTTTTTACGTCCCAGGTGCATTATCTTGCACTTATCCACATTAAAACTCAATTGCCACAACTCCGACCATTTTTTTAGTTTACCTAAATCATTTGTCATTTGGCTGATCCCTCCAGGAACGTCAACCCTGTTGCAAATCTTTGTGTCATCAGCAAAAAGACATACTTTTCCATTAATACCTTCTGCAATATCACTAATAAAAATATTAAAGAGAATGGGTCCAAGTACTGACCCCTGAGGTACCCCACTGGTAACAAAACCTTGTGCCGAATAAACTCCATTTACCACAACCCTCTGTTGTCTGTCACTCAGCCACTGCCTAATCCAGTCAACAATATTGGAATCTAAACTCAAAGATTGCAATTTATTGATAAGCCTTCTATGCGGAACAGTATCAAAAGCCTTACTGAAATCTAAATAAGCAATGTCTACTGCACCACCTGTGTCTATTATTTTTGTTACCGAATTAAAAAAATCAATAAGATTAGTTTGGCATGATCTCCCTGAGGTAAACCCATGTTGTTTCTGATCCTGTAATCTATGTGTCTTTAGATGTTCAACAATCCTTTCCTTTAACATGGTTTCCATTAATTTCCCCACTACTGACGTAAGACTAACTGGCCTATAGTTCCCCGATTCCTCCCTACTACCCTTCTTGTAAATGGGCACAACATTTGCTAATTTCCAGTCTTCTGGGACGACTCCCGTTAACAAGGATTGGTTAAATAAATCTGTTAATGGTTTTGCTATTACATCACTGAGCTCTTATAATAATTTAGGGTGGATCCCATCAGGCCCCATTGACTTATTTGTCTTTACATTAGACAGCTGCTGTAGAACCTCCTCCTCTGTAAACTGATATGTAAATGTCTCTTTAGTGTTCTCTCCTAACTGAGGTCCCTTTCCTTCCTTTTCTTCTGCAAAGACTGAACAAAAATATTCATTGAGGCAGTCAGCGAGACCTTTATCCTCTTCTACATACCTTCCTTCCTTTGTTTTTAATCTAACTAATCCTTCTTTTACTTTTCTTTTCTCGTTTATGTATCTAAAAAATGTTGTGTCCCCCTTTTTTACTGACTGAGCTATTTTCTCTTCTGCGTGTGCTTTGGAAGCTCTTATAAATTGCTTTGCCTCTTTCTGCCTAATCTTATAGGTTTGCCTATGACATTCAATAATTACTAAAATTCGATCGATCTTGGTTACACCATTCTGGGTTCAATTAGCAGTTTGAATTGAATCTCTTATTGATATATTGCACATCAGGTGAAAGAGTAAAAACTGTTATAACGATTTATGTTGCAGTGATCGTTGAAGTAATAGGCGTGCCAGTCATAAATTATTGCACCCACTCTACATAGAGTATGCTGCAGGAAGATTGAACCTAAATAGCCAGGATATCGTGCAGTCAAATCTGCTGAACCGTACTTCAGATAATTTTAAACCAACTAAAAGAGGATTCCTATGATATAGACAATGTGATCACAATTATTAAATACTCTGAACAGCTCGTAATATATAGCACATCAACTACTACAAAGATAAAGAGATTATTGTGGTATCAATTGCATCAATTATATTGCATCAGTTGTTAGATTGATAGATGTGCCAGACATTATATTTTTTCACGATGCACATATATACACTTTATAGTGAGTGGAAAAAGATGTAGTTTTCCTTGCAATTAAGACTCAATATAGTGAAAGGATCAAGAGGAGGAACCGAAAATGAATCCGATTCTTATTTCCTAATAATCTAGTGTTCCACCGCAATAATATTAGAGGAGCAAATTGTTTATTGACAATAGGTAAATTAGTCTGTCTCGTTCACAGTGAGCAATTCTGCAGGGTAGTCGAGGCGTTCTGCGAGTATATTTGGTTAACCACTACAACAGTAATTGATTGGGGCGTCTCAACTTGATGGCACCCAGACTGCTAAAGGAGACATAATTGATTCTTAATGTTCGTTGTAAAAAAGAACTAATCTTTCTTGCTCTCAATAGTCAGTGTAGTAGAATAACCAAAGCGTCTCATAGATGCAGCCAATTTCGACACTACAACAATGATTGGAGCACTCATCAGGTGCAACCAATTAAATATTGCATCGATCGTTAAGATAAAGTTTCTAAGAGTCTGTTATGTCCAATTTGCATATCAAATCTTCTACATTGCTCAAAACTTTTAGACACGGTAATAGGCAGGAAGAAAGATAATTTTGCTTGTGGTTAATATTCAATATAGTGGAGAGAATAAAGAGAGGACGGCAAAAATAAAAAATAAAATACAATAAATAGATACTTTGCCCCTAATGGTCTAATATTCCACTTCAATTGTTGCCACCGCAATTAAGCCTTTCTATCAATTTCCACAAAGCAAAGTAACTGAATTGTCCAGTTGTAACAGAACTATTAAGTTATAGTATTACAGTTGTGATGTCTCGAAAATTCAAGTATTGTAAAGCACCACCAAGAAGTTTGAACCTCTATCAATAAGATTAAATCGGAGGTTTATCCACACATAGGGTTAGCTTAGATATCCACCAATATTCAGTTATAACATTGCAGTGGTATTAAGTTATAACATTGCAATTGCAATATATCGAAAATTCAAATATTGTAAAGCACCACCGAAGAGTTTAAACCTCTATCAATAGGATTAAATCAGGGGTTTACCCACACATAGGGTTAGCTTAAATATCCAGTTATAACATTGCAGTGGCGATATATATTGAAAGATCGAGTATTTGTAAAGCACCATCAATAGAGTTAAATCTCTGTCAATAAAAATAGATCAAGGGTTTACCTACACATAGGGTTGACTTAAATATCCACCAACTGCATTGCAATGGAGTACATCAGAAAGGTCAATCAGAATCCAATTGGTACTGCCCTCTTGCCTTTCTCTTCAATTGGCTGCCATAGTCCCCATGAGGCTACGTCATCATTCACCATCACGTCTAATTGAAATGGGGCTCCAATTCGGACTGGTCCCAAACCTTGGTGTTGTAACCCTGCTTCTTTTGCTGCTTGAAATGCAGTGGCTTGCTCAATTCCCACATGAAAACAGACTTCTTTCTTGTAACGTTGTATATGGGGCGTAGTAGGAGCCTTAGGTGTGGTATGAAAGCTCTCCAATACCCCAGTGCTCCTAAAAACCTTTGAGCTTCTTTTACATTTGTTTGGTTCTGGAGAGTTCTGTATGGTATCGAGCACGGGCTGAGGAATCTTCCGAACTGGTCCTGTCCACATTATTCCAAGAAACGTAACTTCCTTAGAGAAGATCCAAGGTCCTGCTTTGTTATTAACCCATCCCCTTCCTGAACGGTGGTTCACTATGACTTGAAGGGTCTCCTCGATTTCCTCTTTCGATCCAGAAATCATGGGGTCATCAATATAATGGAACACTGGAATCTTCAACATGAGGTGGCTCAGGTTTCTGGCAACTAAACCGTGGCAAATTGTAGGGGAGTGTAGATGTCCTTCAGGCACAACCTGGAAAGTATATTGTCGCCCTTCCCAGGTGAAAGCAAACGGATCTTGTGACTCAGATGCAATGGGAATTGAAAAGAACACTCCCCGCGTCCCACTCACCGGCCTGTTTGGCAATATTCTCAATAATTGTAACAATATCTGGTACAGCAGATCTCAATGGTGGCGCTATCTTGTTAAGCCCCCTATATTCTGTCGGTCACCATGAACCGTCAGATTTCTTAACAGGTAACACTGGAGCGTTAAAAGGGCTGATCGTGGGACGAATCACACCTAAAAACAACAGTTTCTCAATGGTTTCACTTATTTCCTTCTGTCCTCCAGGCAGTCGGTATTGCTTCAGCCTTAGCGGACTGCTTGGGGGAGGGATAACCACTGGTGTCCAGTTTGCATTTCCCCTCACATCATATTTTACGGGCCGAAGATAATGGGGCTTGTGAGGGAAACCAGAGGTGAACCCCCCCCCCCCCCCCCCCCCTGTGTCTCAACACTCTGTCCTAACAACACATCCCCAAGATATTATCTGACAACTCAGAAATCAGTACATTAGTATCTCGGATCTCGATCTCTCTATCTCTCGATCTCTCTCTCTCTCGGCTCTCTCGATCTCTCTCGGCTCTCTCGATCTCTCTCGGATCTCTCGATCTCTCTCTCTCGGATTTCTCTCTCGGATCTCTCTCTCGGATCTCTCTCTCGGATCTCTCTCTCGGATCTCTCTCTCTCTCGGATCTCTCTCTCTCTCGGATCTCTCTCTCTCTCTCGGATCTCTCTCTCTCTCTCTCGGATCTCTCTCTCTCTCTCGGATCTCTCTCTCTCTCTCGGATCTCTCTCTCTCTCTCTCGGATCTCTCTCTCTCTCTCTCGGATCTCTCTCTCTCGGATCTCTCTCTCTCTCTCTCGGATCTCTCTCTCTCTCTCTCGGATCTCTCTCTCTCTCTCTCGGATCTCTCTCTCTCTCTCTCGGATCTCTCTCTCGGATCTCTCTCTCTCTCGGATCTCTCTCTCTCTCGGATCTCTCTCTCTCTCGGATCTCTCTCTCTCTCGGATCTCTCTCTTCTCTCGGATCTCTCTCTCTCTCTCGATCTCTCTCGGATCTCTCTCTCTCTCTCGGATCTCTCTCTCTCTCTCGGATCTCTCTCTCTCGGATCTCGGATCTCTCTCTCTTCTCTCTCGGATCTCTCTCTCTCTCTCTCGGATCTCTCTCTCCTCTCTCTCGGATCTCTCTCTCTCTCTCGGATCTCTCTCTCTCTCGGATCTCGGATCTCTCTCTCTCGGATCTCGGATCTCTCTCTCTCTCTCTCTCGGATTCTCTCTCTCTCTCTCTCTCGGAATCTCTCTCTCTCTCGGATCTCTCTCTCTCTCTCTCGATCTCTCTCGGATCTCTCTCTCGGATCTCTCTCGGATCTCTCTCTCTCTCTCTCGGATCTCTCTCTCTCTCTCTCGGATCTCTCTCTCTCTCTCTCGGATCTCTCTCTCTCTCTCTCGGAGATCTCTCTCTCTCTCTCGGATCTCTCTCTCTCTCTCGGATCTCTCTCTCGGATCTCTCTCTCTCTCTCGGATCTCTCTCTCTCTCTCGGATCTTCTCTCTCTCTCTCGGATCTCTCTCTCTCTCTTCTCTCGGATCTCTCTCTCTCTCTCTCTTCGGATCTCTCTCTCTCTCTCTCGGATCTCTTCTCTCTCTCTCGGATCTCTTCTCTCTCTCGGATCTCGGATCTCTCTCTCTCTCTCTCTCTCTCTCTCTCTGATCTCTCTCTCTCTCTCTCGGATCTCTCTCGATCTCTCTCTCGGATCTCTCTCTCTCTCTCTCTCGGATCTCTCTCTCTACCTCCTCGCGATCTCTCTCTCTCTCTCTCGGATTCTCTCTCTCTCTCGGATTCTCTCTCTCTCTCTCTCGGATCTCTCTCTCTCTCTCTCGGAGATCTCTCTCTCTCTCTCGGATCTCTCTCTCTCTCTCGGATCTCTCTCTCGGATTCTCTCTCTCTCTCTCGGAGATCTCTCTCTCTTAAACTCTCGGATCTCTCTCTCTCTGTCTCTCGATCTCTCTCTCGGATCTCTCTCGGATCTCGCTCTCTCTCTCGGATTCTCTCTCTCTCTCGGATCTCTCTCTCTCTCTCGGATCTCTCTCTCTCTCTCGGATCTCTCTCTCTCTCTCGGATCTCTCTCTCTCTCTCGGATCTCTCTCTCTCTCTCGGATCTCTCTCTCTCTCTCTCGGATCTCTCTCTCTCTCTCGGATGATCTCTCTCTCTCTCGGATCTCTCTCTCTCTCTCTCGGATCTCTCTCTCTCTCTCTCGGATCTCTCTCTCTCTCTCTCTCGGATCTCTCTCTCTCTCTCGGATCTCTCTCTCGGATCTCTCTCTCTCTCGGATCTCTCTCTCTGATCTCTCTCTCTCGGATCTCTCTCTCGCTCTCGGATCTCGCTCTCGGATCTCGCTCTCGGATCTCTCTCTCTCTCTCGGATCTCTCTCTCTCTCTCGGATCTCTCTCTCTCTCTCGGATCTCTCTCTCTCTCTCGGATCTCTCTCTCTCTCTCTCTCGGATCTCTCTCTCTCTCTCTCTCGGATCTCTCTCTCTCTCTCTCTCGGATCTCTCTCTCTCTCTCTCGGATCTCTCTCTCTCTCGGATCTCGGATCTCTCTCTCTCTCGATCTCTCTCTCTCTCTCTCGGATCTCTCTCGGATCTCTCTCTCGGATCTCTCTCTCTCTCGGATCTCTCTCTCTCTCGGATCTCTCTCTCTTTTGGACCTCCCCCCCCTCCCCATCCGTGCGGGCCAGCGAGTAAAGGCAGGCACCGCTTGGAAGGGCACAGCCTGCCCTTCCAAGCGGCGGCTTTCTTTAACCCCTAGGGGGCTGGATCGTGATATGGCACTAACATGCGCCGTATCACCGTCCCCTCCCGTAGCTGGCCGACATCTTGGATGTCGGCCAAGCTTCCGGGATATTCCCCTAACGACTGGCGTCATGGCGCATAGCGCGATGGTGCCACTTCCGCAATTAACCCCTTGCTGCCACCTATGGTGGAGATAGGGGGTTCCTATGTTCCAGGGGGGTTCCAGGGTTAATGTTTTATATCATTGGAACGGCCAGAGCATGGCCTTTCCAATGATACCAAACAGGACCATGTACAGTGTAAAAAAAAAAATTAAAAATAATTTTATTAATGCAGCAATATTGTTCTCATTTTAATTATAATGTGAACAATGATGCTGCACTAACGATTTGTTCTATGAGGCGTTTGCTAAAAAACATGCAATTTTCCCCAAAAAAAGTAACCATTCTCCGTTTCTAATTTTTTTAACAAGCGCAACCCACAGAAAATGTAACCGCAAACGCTCGCATGTTAAAATGTGAAAAAAAAAAACACTTTACACGATGTAAATTATTGAAAATTCTAATTTTATTTAATTTTATGTTATAATATACAGACAGGACATAACGTATACATATAATAATGATATATTATGAATCTGCCGAGTGTCCCGGAAAGAACGATATATAATATGTCTGGGTCATATAATAAAATGTGACTTCAAATCGCATTTAAATATGATGAGCGAAACCGGTAAAAATGAGCTCAGCACAGAGGTGTGAAAAGGCTCAGCAGCAAAAGGGTTAATTGGGCTCACCTGGCAATCTAATTATCACAGGTGTCCGTGATTGTTTTCAGTGATCAAAAGAGCCCTGAGACACAATGCCATCCATGAGTTAAACTGAAAACCAAAATATTTAATCATTGTGAAACTGAAATAGAATTTGCATAATAATTTGGAACAGGGTGTATTTCATATATTGGTGCTACAAATAATAAAGAGGCTTTGAACGTCCTAATTCATATAAATGATGTCTTGATTTTTTACTGATCGTTTTCAAAAGCGTCTATCTTGTCTAAATGGACCTTTATTCAATTTCCTATATATTCTTATATTGCTGAGACAAGAACGGGATACACGGGGGGGGGGCAGCCTTCTCTCTGCAATTTCGGCGAACACCACTGGTTCACACTGTGGTCGATACTGTTCAGGGCATCAATCTTAAATTACAATGAATCAACCTCAGATATGTAGGCTTGTATAGTGCCCCTTATTTAGTCAGGAGAAAGCTGAGTTCACGCTTCTTAAAGTTATTCTACATGGATAACCCACGGTATAATCAGCAGCAACGCTGCTAGTGTGCACTGATAGATAAGCATGCGAGGTGGTTATTTCTACTTGCTTGAGGTGTGTATATAGGTCTAGTTTCTCAATAAGATCTGCAAGCAGTGTCTTTCTTGCAGGATATATGTATAGACCCCAGCACACGGATCAGCAGTACATTGGGACCAGTCGCAAAACCCACACCAAGCTTGAACCCTGGTTGATTACCTACTAAAAACTTTAAATAAAAGAAAAATGACTAATGACTGGCAAACCTCCTCTTCCTTGTAGTCAACAGGAGGTGAAAAAAAGACTGGGGGAGGGCGAGATTGTATAGCTTCGATTTTAAGGCTGGCGTCAGACGAGCGCGCAATGTGTGCCCATACTGACGTGCTTACCGGCGTCCGTCGCAGCGTTGTGATGCTGCAACAGGGCCGTTCACACGCTTGTGCGCACGCACGCAACAAGCATACGTTATCCAAGCCTCTCCGTCAAACCGCTAGCAAGCGTGTTGACGGAGCTGCAAAGTGCGATTCTCCATAGGAGGTGGCCCTATGCGAGGTGGCCAGACGGGTGTCGAGAGGAAGGAACGTCCACTCTCACGGACGTTCCTTCAGCTCTCCAAAGATGCTCGTCTGACACTAGCCTTAATGTTTCTTGTGCAGGAAGCTAAGGGATGGACTTGACCATTAGTTATTCTGCTATGGTTGGCAAAATATTTCTTACACATAGTGAAAATGTATATAATAGTATATTGTCAATTAATACTTACTTAAACTAGAAGTTATTAGAATTTAAGATCATGGAGGTTTCATGTTTTGACAGATTGAATCTAGCTGTAACATACATTTTACATGGGTGGCCAACCTATTTAGGATTCTTCTGGCAATGTCACCTCTGTCATCACACAGTGTGAAAATTTGTGGCAAATAAACTGGAGTTTCAATTGTATAATTTTTCAAACCTCTCATTCTAGGAGTTGAGGGAACATGGAGAAAGGAAAAAACGCCCTCGGGAAGAGACAACAGAAAATTCGGAAGCCTATTTAGGAAAGCGTGAAAAAGGGAAGAGTGGAAAATTTAAAATTTTATGACCAGATATCTATACTTGATTTTTTTGGAAGCTTAATTTCCCATGCACCACTGTACTTCATAATTCCAGGCTTTACACATAGGTCTTAGAATTGCATCTCCATTTTTATAAAGAGGCATTATTCCATTCATGATTTAAACTTGACCATAGCTTTGGTAAACTTACCAGAACCATTCAAGTCTATGGCACTGTTAAGTTTTCAGTCACCTTAGTTAACTCCAGGCCTTGCAATCTATCCCTAGCTAAATAATTTAGAAATATATTGGTTTGAGCTGTATCAGCAAACAGCGCCCACAAATTCTACAGCTGAGCTACTTAATTTTGCACAGATAATGTTCATGTACCTTATTGCCTCTTTTTCTGATTGTTACAATGTATTTAATAAACTTTCAGACCTGTACAGATTGTTTAATTAAAACTGAATGCCCTGTGTTGAAGTGCCATATGATCATTCATAGCAAGTGTTTTCTTACAGAATGGCAGTAGCATGACTGTGAAGGCCGGTACAAATCAGGGAAGAGATCTGTACTATAGGTCAAGTGTGTGCTGTGTATGGGTATTGGCAAAAGTATCAAATGTAAATAGTCCATGCTTCTGTTCATTCTTTAGTTCATATTGATTCTGGAAGACTTGATGTAGTGAGGGTCATTTTTCTAATTAATATTAAAATGCATTTTAATATCTGTGTGTGTGTGTGTTCTTTTGGCTTCACTTAATTTAAAAGGAACACTATGTAAAACATTACCCCTGCCACGACCCCCCCCCCTTTAAATAATTAAGATGCTGTCCACAGCATCTGCCCAATTATTTTTTTAATCAGATTAATTTTAGGGTTGCACCGATACTAGTATCGGTGCCGATACCGGGTACTGCAGGAGTACTTGGTACTCGTGCAGTACCCCTGATATTTTTTCCCGATACCGGAAGCCGGCATTGAGCCGGCATCCTAGGGGCTGGGGTGGCTGTCCGAATGCTCTATCGGCATTCACACAGGCCCTGCAGCTGCTCACTTTGTTTATACTTACCTTCCTTTAGCGACGCCGGGAAAGTCTTCGCGTGCGCGCGCGCTCCTTGGAAGGTCCCCAGCCACGACCATGTGATCGTGACTGGGGTCCTTCCAACGAGTGCGCGCGCGGAAACTTTCCCGGCGTCGCCCAGGAAGGGAAGTATAAACAAAGTGAGGAGAGCAGCTGCAGGGCCTGTCCGAATGCCGATAGAGCATTCGGACAGGCCCTGCAGCTGTTCTCCGCTCATACTTACCTTCCTGAGCGACGCCGGGAAAGTTTCCGCACGTGCGCTTGTTGGAAGGACCCGAGCCGCGATCACATGGTCCCACGTGGTCGCGGCTGGGGACCTTCCAAGGAGTGAGTGAGTGAGTGCGCGCGCGAAGACTTTCCCGGCGTCGTTAAAGGAAGGGAAGTATGAGCGGAGAGTGCCAGGTGAGCTGGGGGGCATTATCCACGAGCTGAGGGGGGCAAATCCATGTGCTGGGGGGGGCAAATCCATGTGCTGGGGTGGCATTATCCACGAGCGGAGGGGGGGCAAATCCATGTGCTGGGGTATTCTCCACGAGCTGGGGGGCATTATCCACGAGCGGAGGGGGGGCATTATCCACGAGCGGAGGGGGGGCATTATCCACGAGCGGGGGGGGCAAATCCATGTGCTGGGGGGGCATTATCCACGAGCGGAGGGGGGGCATTATCCATGAGCGGAGGGGGGGCAAATCCATGTGCTGGGGGGGGCAAATCCATGTGCTGGGGGCATTATCCACGAGCGGAGGGGGGGCAAATCCATGTGCTGGGGGGGCATTATCCACGAGCGGAGGGGGGGCAAATCCATGTGGGGGGGCAAATCCATGTGCTGGGGCATATCCACGAGCTGGGGGGCATTATCCACGAGCGGAGGGGGGGCAAATCCATGTGCTGGGGGGGCATTATCCACGAGCGGAGGGGGGCAAATCCATGTGCTGGGGCATATTCACGAGCTGGGGGGGCATTATCCACTAGCTGAGGGGCATTATCCACGAGCGGAGGGGGGGCAAATCCATGTGCTGGGGGGGCATTATCCACGAGCGGAGGGGGGCAAATCCATGTGCTGGGGCATATTCACGAGCTGGGGGGGCATTATCCACTAGCTGAGGGGCATTATCCATGAGCGGAGGGGGGGCAAATCCATGTGCTGGGGCATATCCATGTGCTGGGGCATTATCCACGAGCGGAGGGGGGGCAAATCCATGTGCTGGGGGGGCATTATCCACGAGCGGAGGGGGGCAAATGCATGTGCTGGGGCATATCCACGAGCTGGGGGGCATTATCCACGAGCTGGTGGCGCATTATCCACAAGCTGAGGGGCATTATCCATGAGCGGAGGGGGGCAAATCCATGTGCTGGGGGGCAAATCCATGTGCTGGGGCATTATCCATGACCGGAGGGGGGCAAATCCATGTGCTGGGGCATTATCCACGAGCTAGGGGGGCAATCCATGTGCTGGGGCATTATCCACGAGCTGGGGGGGCACATCCATGTGCTGGGGCATTATCCACGAGCTGGGGGGGCATTATCCACGAGCGGAGGGGGGGGGGCAAATCCATGTGCTGGGGGGGCATTATCCACGAGCGGAGGGGGGGCATTATCCATGAGCGGAGGGGGGGGCAATATCCATGAGCGGAGGGGGGGGGGCAAATCCATGTGCTGGGGGGGCATTATCCACGAGCTGGGGGGCATTATCCATGAGCGGAGGGGGGGCAAATCCATGTGCTGGGGCATATCCATGTGCTGGGGGGGCATTATCCCCGAGCTGGTGGCGCATTATCCCCGAGCTGGTGGCGCATTATCCCCGAGCTGGTGGCGCATTATCCCGAGCTGGTGGCGCATTATCCCCGAGCTGGTGGGCATTATCCATGAGCGGAGGGGGGGCAAATCCATGTGCTGGGGGGGCATTATCCACAAGCGGAGGGGGGGCAAATCCATGTGCTGGGGCATATCCACGAGCTGGTGGCGCATTATCCACGAGCTGAGGGGCATTATCCATGAGCGGAGGGGGGGAAATCCATGTGCTGGGGGGGCATTATCCACAAGCGGAGGGGGGGCAAATCCATGTGCTGGGGCATATCCGAGCTGGGGGGGGCCATTATCCACGAGCTGAGGGGCATTATCCACGAGCGGAGGGGGGCAAATCCATGTGCTGGGGGGGCATTATCCACGAGCGGAGGGGGGCAAATCCATGTGCTGGGGCATATCCACGAGCTGGGGGGGCATTATCCACGAGCTGGTGGCGCATTATCCACTAGCTGAGGGGCATTATCCATGAGCGGAGGGGGGGCAAATCCATGTGCTGGGGCAAATCCATGTGCTGGGGCAAATCCATGTGCTGGGGCATATCCACGAGCTGGGGGGCATTATCCACGAGCGGAGGGGGGCAAATCCATGTGCTGGGGGGCAAATCCATGTGCTGGGGCATTATCCATGACCGGAGGGGGGCAAATCCATGTGCTGGGGCATTATCCACGAGCTAGGGGGCAAATCCATGTGCTGGGGCATTATCCACGAGCGGAGGGGGGGGCATTATCCATGAGCGGAGGGGGGGGCAATATCCATGAGCGGAGGGGGGGCAAATCCATGTGCTGGGGGGGCATTATCCACGAGCTGGGGGCATTATCCATGAGCGGGGGGGCATTATCCATGAGCGGAGGGGGGCATTATCCATGAGCGGAGGGGGGGCAAATCCATGTGCTGGGGCATATCCACGAGCTGGGGGGCATTATCCCCGAGCTGGATGCGCATTATCCACGAGCTGGTGGCGCATTATCCACGAGCTGAGGGGCATTATCCATGAGCGGAGGGGGGGCAAATCCATGTGCTGGGGGGGCATTATCCACGAGCTGGGGGCATTATCCATGAGCGGAGGGGGGGCAAATCCATGTGCTGGGGCATATCCACGAGCTGGGGGGGCATTATCCACGAGCTGGTGGCGCATTATCCACGAGCTGAGGGGCATTATCCATGAGCGGAGGGGGGGCATTATCCACGAGCTGGGGGCATTATCCATGAGCGGAGGGGGGCATTATCCATGAGCGGAGGGGGGGCAAATCCATGTGCTGGGGCATATCCACGAGCTGGGGGGCATTATCCCCAAGCTGGTGGCGCATTATCCCCGAGCTGGTGGCGCATTATCCCCGAGCTGGTGGCGCATTATCCCCGAGCTGGTGGCGCATTATCCACGAGCTGAGGGGCATTATCCATGAGCGGAGGGGGGGCAAATCCATGTGCTGGGGGCATTATCCACAAGCGGAGGGGGGGCAAATCCATGTGCTGGGGCATATCCACGAGCTGGGGGCATTATCCACGAGCTGAGGGGCATTATCCATGAGCGGAGGGGGGGCAAATCCATGTGCTGGGGCATTATCCACGAGCTGCGGGGGGCAAATCCATGTGCTGGGGCATTATCCACGAGCTGGGGGGGCAAATCCATGTGCTGGGGCATTATCCACGAGCTGGGGGGCAAATCCATGTGCTGGGGCATTATCCACGAGCTGGGGGGCAGTATCCATGAGCTGGGGCGGCATTATCCACGAGCTGCGGGTGCATTATCCACGAGCGGAGGGGGGGGCATTATCCACGAGCGGAGGGGGGGCAAATCCATGTGCTGGGGCATTATCCACGAGCTGAGGGGCATTATCCACAAGCTGGGGGGCAGTATCACGAGCTGGGGGGGGCAGTATCCACGAGCGGAGGGGGGGGCAAATCCATGTGCTGGGGCATTATCCAAAAGCTGGGGGGCATTATCCATGAGCGGAGGGGGGGCAAATCCATGTGCTGGGGCATTATCCACGAGCGGAGGGGGGCAAATCCATGTGCTGGGGCATTATCCACGAGTTGGGGGGGCATTATCCACGAGCTGGGGGCATTATCCATGAGCGGAGGGGGAGCAAATCCATGTGCTGGTGCATATCCACGAGCGGGGGGGGCATTATCCACAAGCTGGGTGTGACAGGATGGAGTGTCCGCCTGCGGTCCTGCTCCTATCTGACCCCCTTGATGGCGTCCGGCCCGACTACCGAGTGGCTCGGCGTCTCGAGCAGCCTGATCTACCGACCTCTTGTTGGTGTGGAGGTGGCTGCTGGGCTGACTTGAGGCTCCTTTTCCTGGGATAGACGTGATGTGGAAGGCCGCTGAGTGCCTTCTAGGTGCAATGTCATATTCCCTGGAAGAACTCACCAGACAAAGCTGTATGACTTCAAAACAGAAACTGATTTATTACAAGGTTTGGGCAGATCCTTTTATACACACAACACAAAGACATGTCCAGACTTGAATGCCCTCAGACATGTCCAGACTTAAATGCCCTCATACAATACAGGATACATGTTAATACATTACACTCTAATAAAAACCACACCAGTAAAACCACATCTAGACATGAAATAAAATGTCCATACAATTAAACGCACAACCGAAATATAAAAGGAAAAAATGATCTTTAAAACTGAGTTTTTAGTCACGCGGCTCGCTGGAAGGAGCGCTCAGGTCCATTCCGTGACATTTCTCCCCCCCCCAATAAAGTCCGACGGACACGGTTGGACCCCAACGGGTCAAATAGGGGGAGTCGGTGAGCTCGGGTCTCCGGGTTCCCGGGCAGATTGCCGCGATAGTCCATCGGCATTCCCATTCTGAGGCCCAGGCCGGTACTGGATCGTAAAGTTAAACGGTTGGAGGGCCAGGCTCCACCGCAACAGGCGGCCGTTTTCCCCCACCACCCGGTTGAGCCACACCAGTGGATTGTGGTCTGTTATAACGGTGAAGGACCGCCCATAAACATATGGCTGAAATTTCCTCAGGGCCCAGACCAAGGCCAAACACTCCATCTCCACCGCGGCATATCCCACCTCCCGGGGTAAGAGTTTGCGGCTGATGTACGCCACCGGATGATCCCCCCCCCCCCGTCGTCCCCCACTTGGCTTAGCACGGCTCCCAGTCCGAACATTGAGGCGTCTGTATGGACGATAAAACGTTTGTTATAATTCAGAGCTGCCAATAGGGGGGCTTGGGTTAGGGCGGTTTTCAGTTTCTGGAAGGCAGCTTCACACTCCGGGACCACAGGACTTGGCGGGGCAGGGATTTCTTGGTCAGGTCTGTCAGGGGTTTGGTGAGGTCGCTGTAGTGGGGGACAAACTTCCTGTAGTACCCCGCGGTGCCCAAGAAGGCGAGGACCTGGGTCTTGGTCACGGGGGTGGGCCATTCTAGAATGGCTTCTACCTTGGCGGGTTCTGGTCGCTGGGTCCCACAACCCACCCGGTGGCCGAGGTACTGCACCTCGGACATCCCTATTTTACATTTTTCCGGTTTAAGGGTCAGGTTGGTGTCCCTGATTCGATCTAATACCACCCCCAGATGGTGGAGGTGTTCCTCCCAGGTCTGGCTGTATATGGCTATGTCGTCCAGGTACGCACAAGCGAACTCCTGTAGGCCATCGAGGAGGCGATTGATTAACCGCTGAAAGGTGGCCGGGGCGTTCTTCATCCCGAACGGCATGACCAGAAATTGGTACAGGCCGAACAGGGTGATGAAGGCCGACTTCGGGGTCGCCTCTGCAAGGGGAATCTGCCAGTACCCCTTGCACAGATCCACGGTGGTCAAGAAATGGCCCTGGGAGATCTGGTCTAAGCGTCAGTGATGGTGCAACCGTTTAACCTCCGGTAGTCAACGCAAAACCGGGTGGTACTGTAGTTTTTGGGGACCAAGACTACGGGCGATGCCCAGGGACTGGACGAGGGCTCGGTAACCCCCAGCTCCAGCATTTCCCGGATTTCAGCCCGCATTGGGTGCGCGGACTGCCTCCGGGAGTCTGTATGCTGGTTGCCGGAGGGGTCTCTGGCCGGGGGTTTCCACTTGGTGCACGGCCCGGCTGGTATAGCTGGGGAGGGCAGAAAAGATCTCTTGGCAGTCTTGGAGCAGCTGCCTAACCTGTGCCTGTTTATGAGGTCCCAACTCCTCCATCAGCTGCACCTGCTCTACCCCTGAGGGCTGACTATCTATCCCGGGAAGCTCTATCAGGGGAAACTGTTCTGCCTCCTCGGGGGCTGGAGCGCAGATGGCAGACACAGTCTCCGGGCGCTCGTGGTAGGCCTTGAGCATGTTGACATGGAACGTCCGCTGGATCCTGGTGTTGGTACAGCTGACAACCACATAGGTGGTTTCTCCCACTTGGGTTACCACCCGATAAGGGCCCTGCCAGGACGCCTGCAGCTTATTCTGCCGCTGTGGCTTCAACACCAGGACCTTCTGCCCCACGAGGAATGAGCGGCTGCGGGCAGAGCGGTCGTACCATGCCTTCTGCTGGGCCTGGGCTGCCTGCATGTTCCCCTGAACTAATTCTGTGAGTTCGGTCAAGCGCTCTCGGAGCTCCAGGACGTAACTCAGGACGGGGAGACCTTCGGCTTCCTGTCCCCCCTCCCACTGAGCCCTGACTAAATCTAAGGGACCCCTAACCCTGCGTCCGTACAATAATTCGAAGGGGGAGAACCCGGTCGATTCTTGGGGGACCTCTCGGTAGGCAAATAACAAGTGGGGTAGGTATTTTTCCCAGTCCTTCCTTTCTTGGGTGAAGGTTCGGATTAGCTGTTTCAGGGTTCCATTAAACCGCTCGCACAGCCCGTTCGTCTGACGGTGATATGGGGCGCTGTGAAGCGCCTTAACACCGCACAGGCGCCAGAGCTGTTGGGTCAGCTCAGCGGTGAACTGGGAGCCCTGATCAGACAAAATCTCCCGTGGGAATCCTACCCGAGAGAACACCCGTAGGAGGACATCGGCGATGGTGTCAGCCTGGATGTTGGACAGGGGCACCGCCTCGGGGTATCGGGTGGCGTAGTCCACCACGGTGAGAATATATCTCTTCCCGCTGGGGCGAGGCAGGGGGCCAATTATGTCGACCGCCACCCGACTAAAGGGTTCTTGTATGATAGGCGTGGGGCTTTCGGGTGGTCTCCGGTTTTTCCCGTCTTCTGACAAACCGGGCAGGTGCGACAGTACTCGGGCATCCTCACTAAGGCGGGGCCAAAAGAACGCTCGGGTTAACCGGTGTCGGGTCTTGGTCACCCCTAGGTGACCGGCGAGGGGAATGTTGTGGGCCAGTCTCTGTCACGGTTCCCAGATCCCACCACGCAGTACTTAACACTCCACAGAGCCCAGAAGCTACCAGAGTAGCCGTGAAAGATCTCTAACTGTCTGGTCCTTAGAATTGGCCAGGTAAACTAGCTAGACAGGGTTAACAACACGGGGAGTAGTCAGCCGAGCCAGAATCAGGAATACAGAGTTCAGAATGGTCAAATGGAATAGCCGGGTCGATATCAGAGCAGTGGCGTAGTACAAGAAAATGGTCTAGGACAACAGAAGGCAGAATAGTCAGAAACAAGCAGAGGTCAATAACGGGTTAATTCAATATAGCAGTCAGGTACAAGGAGCTCAGGTATGGATAACCACGATCTGGCAACTGCTGAGAATACACTGAGGGTTTTTAAAGACCTTCACCAGGCCACGCCCCCCACTCAAGCCACGCCTTCTGCAACCACCTCCCTGTCTGTCTCCATTTAAACCGGGCATTGGTCAGCGAGCAGCATCAGACATGCTGCCCTCAAGCACACAGGTAGGGCTGGAAGCTCCCAACGTTACAGTACCCCCCTCTCCACGGGAGGCCACCGGACGACCAACAGGACGACCACCAGGGCGATCGGGGTGTGAGGCATGGAACGCCCTGACCAACCTAGAGGCAGACATGTCGGAAGCTGAAATCCAGGACCGGTCTTCTGGACCATAACCCACCCAATCGACCAAGTACTGCAGAGCGCCCCTGCACAGCCTAGAATCCAAAACCCTCCTAACCTCATACTCAGATTCACCATCAACCTGAATAGGTGGAGGAGGAGGAACGACCCGCGTGTATCTGTTACACAACAATGGCTTCAGTAGGGAGGTGTGGAAGACGTTGTGCATGCGAAGATGTTTAGGAAGGGCAAGAGCATAAGCCACAGGATTAACGCGGCGAATGATCCTATATGGACCTATAAACCGAGGTGCCATTTTCATAGAAGGCACCCGCAACTTCACGTTCCTAGTGGACAACCAAACTCTATCCCCCACGTTATAGGAGGGAGCTTGTAACCTATGCCTGTCAGCCTTGCGTTTCTGGACAGCAACATTGCGCTCCATATTTTCTCGAATCTGACTCCAAATCTCTTGCAGTTGAGTGAGATGGTCATCGAGAGCCGGGATGACCTGTTCAGTAAACTGAAGCGGTAGAGCCGGAGGGAAAAAACCATAGATGGCAGAAAAAGGAGAGTGGCCAGTGATCTCGTTAACGGCGTTATTACGTGCATACTCAGCCCAGGGCAACAACTCCGACCAATTGTCTTGTTGTGTGGTAAAGCAACATATGTACTGCTCGAGACCCTGATTTGCCCTCTCTGCTGCCCCATTGGTTTGTGGATGATATGCTGAAGAGAAGGCCAATCGCACCCCCATCTCTGCACAGAAAACCCTCCAGAAACGAGAGACGAACTGGGTTCCTCTGTCAGAGACTATTTCAGACGGAACCCCATGTATTCGTACAATCTCTCTAGCAAATACAACCGCCAGTTCTTTGGCTGTAGGAAGCTTAGGTAGAGGGACAAAATGAGCCATTTTGGAGAAGCGGTCTACAACTGTCAGAACCACAGTATGACCCTTGGACTTCGGCAAGTCCATAATAAAATCCATAGATAGAAGAGACCAAGGCCTCTTAGGCATAGGTAAAGGCTGCAATAGACCGACAGGCAAGGATTTACTGGTTTTGCTTCTGGCACAGACTTGACAAGCCGAAACAAACAGACGTACGTCCTGTCGCATGGTGGGCCACCAGAACTGTCTGGAGATACTGGTAAGAGTCTTAGTAATACCAGGATGACCTGCTGGTTTAGAATCATGAAACATTATGAGTAATTCTTGTCTTTCCTTTTCAGGTACAAACAACATATCTGGAGGCTTGTCAGGTGGAGCCCCTACTTGAACTGCCTGGAGGCGTTCCAGGAAAGGCGAGGAGACAGACAAGACTGTGGAAGCCACAATACGTTCAGGAGGAACTATAGGATTGTGGTCTTGTGTATTAGATTCATACGGGTCATATTGACGAGATAAGGCATCAGCCTTTACATTGCGGTCAACTGGTCTGTAAGCAGGGCCGGTGCAAGCATTTTTGTCTACTCAGGCGAAGGTGCGTTTTGGTGCCCCCCCCCCTCCAATATCAGCATAGAGATGCATAATAATAGTCTCTATCAGGAGTATTTAGTGTCTTCTCACCGAAAGTAAAGGACGCTGAATGTTGCTCTTGCAAGGACAACCTCTAGCAGTGGTCTGAGTCACTGATTGATTGGCACTATGGCACAGGAGTGTCACCAAAACTATGCTGTGCCTGGTGGTGCCACTTCTGTGCCACATTGCCAATACCCACAATATATTACCAGTGTCACAGCTTCCGTACCTTACCACTTGTTGTGGTGGGCCTGTGGCTGCCTTTCTCATTCGGGCCACTGACGTACAGTCCACTGTCCAGCAGGGTCCTCCTCAGGGTGTCAGTCTGTAGATATAGTCTCCAGTGGGAGCAGTTCTATTTAACAGTGATATAGAAAGGGTAGTAGATACATGGAATAGCCTCCCAGTGAGAGCAGTAAAAGTGATATAGCAAGGGTAGTAGATACTGCTCCCACTGGGAGGCTATTCCATGTATTTACTACCCTTTCTATATCACTGTTACATGGAATATCCTCCCAGTGGGAGCAGTAACAGTGATATAGAAAGGGTAGTAGATACATGGAATATCCTCCCAGTGGGAGCAGTAACAGTGATATAGAAAGGGTAGTAGATACATGGAATATCCTCCCAGTGGGAGCAGTATCTACTACCCTTTCTATATCACTGTTACTGCTCCCACTGGGAGGTTATTCCATGTATCTACTACCTTCTTTTCTATATCACTGTTACATGGAATAGCCTCCCAGTGGGAGCAGTAACAGTGATATAGAAAAGGTAGTAGATACATGGAATAACCTCCCAGTGGGGGCAGTAACAGTGATATAGAAAAGGTAGTAGATACATGGAATAACCTCCCAGTGGGGCAGTAACAGTGATATAGAAAGGGTAGTAGATACTGCTCCCACTGGGAGGCTATTCCATGTATCTACTACCCTTTCTATATCACTGTTACTGCTCCCACTGGGAGGTTATTCCATGTATCTACTACCTTCTTTTCTATATCACTGTTACATGGAATAGCCTCCCAGTGGGAGCAGTAACAGTGATATAGAAAAGGTAGTAGATACATGGAATAGCCTCCCAGTGGAGCAGTAACAGTGATATAGAAAAGGTAGTAGATACATGGAATAACCTCCCAGTGGGGCAGTAACGGTGATATAGAAAGGGTAGTAGATACATGGAATAGCCTCCAGTGGGAGCAGTATCTACTACCCTTTCTATATCACTGTTACATGGAATAGCCTCCCAGTGGGAGCAGTATCTACTACCCTTTCTATATCACTGTTACTGCTCCACTGGGAGGCTATTCCATGTAACAGTGATATAGAAAGGGTAGTAGATACTGCTCCCACTGGGAGGCTATTCCATGTAACAGTGATATAGAAAGGGTAGTAGATACTGCTCCCACTGGGAGGCTATTCCATGTATCTACTACCCTTTCTATATCACCGTTACTGCCCCCTGGGAGGTTATTCCATGTATCTACTACCTTTTCTATATCACTGTTACTGCTCCCTGGGAGGCTATTCCATGTATCTACTACCTTTTCTATATCACTGTTACTGCCCCCACTGGGAGGTTATTCCATGTATCTACTACCTTTTCTATATCACTGTTACTGCTCCCACTGGGAGGCTATTCCATGTAACAGTGATATAGAAAAGAAGGTAGTAGATACTGCTCCCACTGGAGGTTATTCCATGTATCTACTACCTTCTTTTCTATATCACTGTTACATGGAATAGCCTCCCAGTGGGAGCAGTAACAGTGATATAGAAAAGGTAGTAGATACATGGAATAACCTCCCAGTGGGGGCAGTAACAGTGATATAGAAAAGGTAGTAGATACATGGAATAGCCTCCCAGTGGGAGCAGTAACAGTGATATAGAAAGGTAGTAGATACATGGAATAACCTCCCAGTGGGGGCAGTAACGGTGATATAGAAAGGGTAGTAGATACATGGAATAGCCTCCCAGTGGGAGCAGTATCTACTACCCTTTCTATATCACTGTTACATGGAATAGCCTCCCAGTGGGAGCAGTATCTACTACCCTTTCTATATCACTGTTACTGCTCCCACTGGGAGGCTATTCCATGTATCTACTACCCTTTCTATATCACTGTTACTGCCCCCACTGGGAGGTTATTCCATGTATCTACTACCTTTTCTATATCACTGTTACTGCCCCCACTGGGAGGTTATTCCATGTATCTACTACCTTCTTTTCTATATCACTGTTACTGCCCCCACTGGGAGGTTATTCCATGTATCTACTACCTTCTTTTCTATATCACTGTTACTGCCCCCACTGGGAGGTTATTCCATGTATCTACTACCTTTTCTATATCACTGTTACATGGAATAACCTCCCAGTGGGAGCAGTAACAGTGATATAGAAAAGGTAGTAGATACTGCTCCCACTGGGAGGCTATTCCATGTATATACTACCCTTTCTATATCATGTTACTGCTCCCACTGGGAGGCTATTCCATGTATATACTACCCTTTCTATATCACTGTTACTGCTCCACTGGGAGGCTATTCCATGTATCTACTACCCTTTCTATATCACTGTTACTGCCCCCACTGGGAGGCTATTCCATGTATATACTACCCTTTCTATATCACTGTTACTGCTCCCACTGGGAGGCTATTCCATGTATATACTACCCTTTCTATATCAATGTTACTGCTCCCACTGGGAGGCTATTCCATGTATATACTACCCTTTCTATATCACTGTTACTGCTCCCACTGGGAGGCTATTCCATGTATATACTACCCTTTCTATATCACTGTTACTGCTCCACTGGGAGGCTATTCCATGTATATACTACCCTTTCTATATCAATGTTACTGCTCCCACTGGGAGGCTATTCCATGTATATACTACCCTTTCTATATCACTGTTACTGCTCCCACTGGGAGGCTATTCCATGTATATACTACCCTTTCTATATCACTGTTACTGCTCCCACTGGGAGGCTATTCCATGTATCTACTACCCTTTCTATATCACTGTTACTGCTCCCACTGGGAGGATATTCCATGTAACAGTGATATAGAAAGGGTAGTAGATACTGCTCCCACTGGGAGGCTATTCCATGTATCTACTACCCTTTCTATATCACTGTTACTGCCCCCACTGGGAGGCTATTCCATGTAACAATGATATAGAAAGGGTAGTAGATACATGGAATAACCTCCCAGTGGGGGCAGTAACAGTGATATAGAAAGGGTAGTAGATACATGGAATAACCTCCCAGTGGGGGCAGTAACAGTGATATAGAAAGGGTAGTAGATACATGGAATAACCTCCCAGTGGGGGCAGTAACAGTGATATAGAAAGGGTAGTAGATACATGGAATAACCTCCCAGTGGGGCAGTAACAGTGATATAGAAAGGGTAGTAGATACATGGAATAACCTCCCAGTGGGGGCAGTAACAGTGATATAGAAAGGGTAGTAGATACATGGAATAACCTCCCAGTGGGGGCAGTAACAATGATATAAGAGTGAGAGATCTCCCCTGCTGTGAAGGAGAAGCTTGTGTTTTTAACTCCTGCTGGACCAGGTATTTGAGCTCCACATTAAAAAGCACAGCTGAAGCACATTTCAGTGTTGTGCTCAGATAACTGGTCCAACATGAATTAAAAACACAAGCTTCTCCTTCACAGCAGGGGGAATTGTGTGTGTGTGTATAGAGGAGGGGGAGTGCCACAAACACGGGGCAGAGGGAGAGCAGGAAGTGGGATCACTCACCTCCTGCCCTGGGGGGATCTCTGCTGCAGGCAGACTCGGAGCAGGGCTGGTCACACCTCCTCACTTGTCAGCGGGAAGCGGAGCACCACGAGGCAGCACTTGTCCCACAGCTCTGCTGCATCTCGGGAGCGCCCTCCCCCTCATCAGCCCGGAAGTGAAGGAGCTGCTCCAGTCACAGGGAGGAGGATACTTTTCCTAATGGGCGGCACTAGAAATCCCTGGCCAGCAGTGGACAGGGAACTAGATTGTGGCACCCCCTAGTTTGGCATCAGGCCAGGACAGTAAGGCAGCCGCCTGAGCTGCCTTACATTAGCGCCGGCCCTGTCTGTAAGTCAATACAAAATTAAACCGAGACAGTAGCAATGACCACCTGGCCTGTCTCGCGTTCAAACGTTTAGCATCCCCGATGTACGTAAGGTTCTTATGATCAGTAATTATCAATAAAGGGTCAAGAGTACCTTCCAACAAATGTCTCCATTCTGATAGGGCAGACACAATAGCAAGCAATTCTCTGTTACCGATATCATAATTGCGTTCTGCTGGTGATAATTTTCTTGAAAAGAACCCACAAGGATGTAGAGGTTTTCCTGGAGACTCTCTTTGAGACAGGACAGCCCCAATGCCTATCTCGGAAGCATCAACCTCAAGAACAAACGGAATCCTGGGATTCAGGATGCCGTAACACGGGAGCGGAAGTGAAAGCTTGTTTGAGGGCTTCGAATGCTTGTTTGGATTGAGAAGACCAGATCTGGTTCTTCAGACCTTTACGTGTCATATTAATGATAGGGGAGGCTACAGTGGAATAATTCTTGATAAATCTCCTATAATAGTTGGAAAACCCCAGAAACCTCTGTATGGCCTTGAGACCTTGAGGGAAAGGCCATTCTGAGATTGCCGTGAGTTTAGAAGGATCCATCTCAAAACCTTCTGGAGTGATAATATACCCAAGGAATTTCACAGTAGTAATGTTGAATAAACACTTCTCTAGTTTGCAATAAAGACCATTGTCCAGTAATTTTGCTAATACCTGTCTGACATGTGCATGGTGGGTTTTCAGATCAGGAGAGTTAATCAATATATCGTCTAGGTATACTATATCAAAGGTTTGTAAGAAATCTCTGAGCACATCATTAATAAAATCCTGGAATACCGCTGGAGCATTACAAAGACCGAAAGGCATGACCAAGTATTCATAATGCCCACTCCTGGTGTTAAATGCTGTTCTCCACTCATGCCCCTCTTTTATACGTATCAGGTTGTAAGCTCCTCTTAAATCAAGTTTTGTGTATACTGCTGACCCCCTTAACCTGTCGAACAGTTCTGATATGAGAGGGATAGGGTACACGTTCTTAATGGTGATCTTGTTAAGCCCCCTATAATCAATACACGGGCGTAAATCTCCCTCTTTTTTAGACACAAAAAAGAACCCAGCCCCTGCTGGAGAAGAGGAACGTCGGATAAAACCTCTCTCCAAATTCTCCTTTATGTACTCTTCCATAATTTGGTTCTCCTTTATGGAAAGAGGATATACTTTGCCACGAGGAGGCATGGTACCAGGATGAATATCTATGGCACAATCATATGGTCTATGTGGAGGCAGTTTCTCTGCCTCTCTTATCAAATACAGCCCTGAGGTCGGCATATTGGTCAGGAACCTCTGTAGACAATGGAGGAGCTGTGGGTGTGTTCAGGGCACAGACATGCTGAATGGGCATTAAACAAGTCCCAAAACAAGCAGGACTCCAAGACAGTATCTCTCCCTTAGCCCAATCAATAACAGGATTATGTTCCACCAACCAAGGGAAACCAAGTACAACAGGATTGGAAGATGAATGGATAACTTGAAATATGATTTCTTCTTTATGCAAGAGACCAGTGGAAAGAACCACTGTAACCGTATCGTGAGTAATCCTAGGGCAGGATAACGGTCTGCCGTCTATGGCTTCGACGGCTAAGGGTGTCTCTCTTACAACCAGAGTTAGAGAAATGGAAGAAGCATAGTTAACATCGATAAAGTTGCCAGCAGCCCCAGAATCCAAAAAAGCGGTAGTATGTGTGGTCTTGGTCTCCCAAGCCAAGGATACTGGTAACATAAGTTTAGTGTCTTTGACAGGAGACATGCACGTCACACCCAAGGCCTGTCTCAGCTGCCTTAGGTGCGGTAGTTTTCCGGCTTATCATGCATCTTAGGACGAGTAGGACATTGAAATCGTACATGTCCCCCCAAACAATACAGGCACAATCCCTCACGAAAATGCCTTGTTCTCTCTTCCTCTGTAAGCCTAGTACGGCCTAGTTGCATAGGCTCAGAGGGAGGAGATAACTCTCTTGGTGGTGCCTGAAAGACAGGGGCCAACCTAGGTAACGGTCTCTTGGGCTTCTCTCTTGGAGTCCTTCTGTCCCTTATCTGATTATCCAGATCTATACAATAATCAATGAGTTCACACAATACCTCAGGTAGTTTACGTGGAGCCAATTCATGCATCAATGACTCTGATAACCCCTCCATAAAAGCCAGAACCAGTGTCTCATTTGTCCAGTTCACATCAGAGATCAAGGTTTTAAATTCTATGGCATAATCAGAAACAGTCCTGTTCCCTTGACGTATGCGGAACAAGGATTTGCCAGCTACCGTGGCCTTTCTGGTAGGATTAAATGTACGTTGTAACTCGGCTATGAATTCTTTATAATCCCGTATGATAGGCTTCTCTGCCTCCCATAATGGAGTCGCCCATGTCAATGCTCTGCCAGACAGATGATTAATAATTAACCCCACTTTGGCAATGTCAGAGAAAAACATCTGTGGATTTAATTTAACCCTTTAGTGACCGGGCGGTTTTACACAAATCTGTCCTTTAGTGACCGCTGCTGTTTTTACGTTTCTGCGCTGCTCGTGTTTAGATCAAATTTTCCTCTTACTCGTTTATTCAACCCACACATATTATACACCCTTTTTCCCGCCATTAAATGGACTTTCTAGAAATACCATTATTTCCATCATATCCAATAATTTAATATAAAAAAAATATGAAATATGATGAAAAAAATGGTAAAAACACACTTTTTCAATTCATTTAATCCCCTAAAGCTATAACCACCAATAAAGACCCCGGCTAAATAGTTTCCAAATTTTATCCCGAGAATAGAAATACCCAATTTTTACATGTTTTTACCTTTTAACCCTTTCACTGCTGAGCCAGTTCACCTATGTGCGCTGCGCTCATTCTGACCATTTTGTGCTAATTATTTTTAGATGACAGCCTAGGTCCTATTTAATTAAACTCCCCCAGACAAAAAAAACGTTAAAAAAAAAAACATTTTTTTTTTATTTAATTTTTTTATTTTTTATTATTATTATTTATTTTTTTTTACATTTTGTTTTAAAACCAAACCTGGTCATGTTTGGTATCATTTGAAAGGCCATAATCAGACCTTTCAAATGATGGCAAATATGACCATCTAGCTGCCATGGATCGGGAGATAAAGGGATCCTTAGGATCCCCTTATCTCTACATGGCAGCTAGAGGTTAACTGGCCCACTGACATCCTCACACATATGGTGAGGTTGTCAGTGGGTGGGGGGGACCTGGAGGCTTGGCTGACATCCAAGATGTCAGCCCCCCTCCAGGTTTGTATCACGTTTTGGCGCCAATTGGCGCCGCAACGTGATCCGGCGGCCAAATGGTTAATGCCATACACCGCTGGATCGGGAGATAAAGGGATCCTTAGGATCCCCTTATCTCTACATGGCAGCTAGAGGGTTAACTGGCCCACTGACATCCTCACACATATGGTGAGGAGGTCAGTGGGTGGGGGGGGACCTGGAGGCTTGGCTGACATCCAAGATGTCAGCCCCCCTCCAGGTTTGTATCACGTTTTGGCGCCAATTGGCGCCGCAACGTGATCCGGCGGCAAAATGGTTAATGCCACCCCTCTCCAGCGGTGCAAACGGCATCTCCCTAGCTTCAATGGTTGGGGAGATAGAGGGCTCCGAAGGAGCCCCCCCTCCCCTCCATTGAAACACATGGGGGCACCTTCTGATGACGTCACCACGCAGCGTGGCGACGTCATCAGCCTCGCCTGCCCATGTAAATCACATGGGCAGGCTTCCTCCCTGTCAGATCGCCGTGGGATCCGACGAGGGAGGTGAGTATCGGGCGGGAGGGGGATTTGGCGCCGCTGACGTACCCTGTACGTCATCGGGTCTAAGGGAGACCCGAACACAGGACGTACAGGGTACGTCAGCGGTCGGGAAGGGGTTAAAATGAATATCCACATGGACCAAAAATCCCCGGCACTCTGAGGGAGTACTGTCAAACCTCATAGGAGCGGTCATGTGTACCTGGGATGTCTGAACGACAGGGGACACAGGTATATCAAGCGGGGGTGCAACCCCAGCTGGTTCCAGGTGAGCCGTACGAGTCAGGATAGTTTGTAAGGCAATAGCAAACTGATCCATCCTATGATCCTGCTCATCCTGTCTGGATACAAAGTTAGCCAAGTGCTGTGTTAAGTCTGCGGGATCCATAGTGGCCAGATCGTAATGTCACGGTTCCCAGATCCCACCACGCAGTACTTAACACCCCACACTCCACAGAGCCCAGAAGCTACCAAACAGAGTAGCCGTGAAAGATCTCTGTCTGGTCCTTAGAATTGGCCAGGTAAACTAGCTAGACAGAAAGGGTTAACAACACGGGGAGTAGTCAGCCGAGCCAGAATCAGGAATACAGAGTTCAGAATGGTCAAATGGAATAGCCGGGTCGATATCAGAGCAGTGGCGTAGTACAAGAAAATGGTCTAGGGCAACAGAAGGCAGAATAGTCAGAAACAAGCAGAGGTCGATAACGGGTTAATTCAATATAGCAGTCAGGTACAAGGAGCTCAGGTATGGATAACCACGATCTGGCAACTGCTGAGAATACACTGAGGGTTTTTAAAGACCTTCACCAGGCCACGCCCCCCACTCAAGCCGCGCCTCATGCAACCACCTCCCTGCCTGTCTCCATTTAAACCGGGCATTGGTCAGCGAGCAGCATCAGACATGCTGCCCTCAAGCACACAGGTAGGGCTGGAAGCTCCCAACGTTACAGTCTCAGGAGCTCCTGTCTAGGGGCCTGAGGGACTATTAATTGTTTATGGGGAGCCTGTGGCTTCCGAGTGCCCCCCCTTGCGGTATACCTATACAGTAACCCATCCTCCCACTCAATGCTGTCGTCCCTTACGCCTTGCCGGCCCGGTCGCTGTACCTCTCTAGAGTGGGGTCGGTCTGAGTCTGGTGTCGGAGGGTGGCCGGGGAGCTCCACGTGAGGGGGTGGTCAGGTCGAGGGGATGTGGTCTCGTTTGGTCGGGGTTTGGGGGGTTTTGGAGGTTTGGGAGGTTTGGGTTGTGGTCTCCCTCCCCAGACCCCCAATCAAGGTGGACTCGGGCAGTAGCGAGTCGAAGCACTTTTCCTCCAGCCACGCGGACAGCGACGATGTGGTCTAGCCGGTTCTTTTTGGATATCAGGTGGGGGCGCACAAGTGTGATGGTGGCGCCGGAGTCTCAGAGGCCCTCGGTGGCCCGCCCGTTGATCCACACCGCCTGTCGGTGGTGTTGGCGGTTGTCGGCCGAGGCAGCTTGTACGGGGTCGGCCTCGTGCAGCATATCCCATTCTTCCTGGGGGTCCCAATATGGGGATTCGGTCTGGTAACAGTGGGCCGCAGGTGGTGCTCGGTGGGGTCCCCACGGAGGGGAAAGTTGGTTGGGACAGTTCCGACGGTAGTGCCCCACCTGGCCGCACCCGTAACATCGGATGATAACCGTGGAGTGGGAGCGGTTTGTCGGTCTGGGTGCGGGCCAGCGAGTCGGTGGCTCTGGGGGAGGGGTGGGTAGTGTGGGTCGAAAGGGTGGGAGTCGTTCTGCCCCATTGGGTTTCCGTGTGTCCGTATACTCATCTGCCCAGGTAGCCGCTTGCTGCACCGTCTGGGGCTTCTTGTCCCTCACCCACTCCCGTACTGCCGTGGCGGTGTGGTCAAAGAATTGTTCGAGGAGGAACAGCTGGGTGATGTCTTCCACGGTTCGAGCTTTGCTCCCTGCGAACCAGGTCTTCAGGTCTCTTTGCAGCCGGTGTGCCCACTCCACATGGGTAGTGCCGTTGGGCCGGCGTGAGTTCAGGAACTTCATCCAGCTGGCTTCGGGAGTGACGGCAAAGCGGGCCAGTAAGGTTTGCTTTACCTGCTCGTAGTCCCGGGCTTCCTCGTCTGGGACGGTTCGATAGGCCTCTGCAGCTCGTCCGGTCAACTTACAGGCCAGAATCCAGACCCAAGCGGAACGTTGAACCTCGTGTATTTGGCACGACCGCTCAAAGTCTTGGAGGAAGCTCTCGATCTCTTCCTCTGCCTCGTTAAAAGTCTTGAAGACCTGGAAGGGTACCTTCCGGGCCACTGGTCTCTCGGGGTTGGGGCTCTCCACTCTCTGGTATTGGATTTCTGCCAGCCGTAGCTCATGCTGGCGCACCCTCTCCCGCTCTTCCTCTTGCGCGATTTCTTGAACAATATTCCGGAAGGTGGCTTCCATCGGGGCGGCTCCGTAAGCCGCTGCCGTACCTTCTTCTGGAAGGAATTTTCAGAGATAGGTGCCTGGGGGGTGTCGGTGGTGGGGGTGCAGGCGTGGCCCTCTCCCGCTGATCCATGTCCTTTAGCTCTTCGACCAGAGCATCCTTGGTTTTCGAGCCTGCAGTCCCTCCACGGCTCTCCAGCAGATCTCACAGAGTGTCTCGTTTAAAGCTGGCGTAGGCTGCCATGCTGAGATGAGGGTCTCTTCCGGGGGTATCCGGGGGTGCAGAGAGCTATCCCACCGCTGCCACCAGTGTGACGGGATGGAGTGTCCGCCTGCGGTCCTGCTCCTATCTGACCCCCTTGATGGCGTCCGGCCCAACTACCGAGTGGCTCGGCACTCGGCGTCTCGAGCAGCCTGATCTACCAACCTCTTGTTGGTGTGGAGGTGGCTGCTGGGCTGACTTGAGGCTCCTTTTCCTGGGATAGACGTGATGTGGAAGGCTGCTGAGTGCCTTCTAGGTGCAATGTGATATTCCCTGGAAGAACTCACCGGACAAAGCTGTATGACTTCAAAACAGAAACAGATTTATTACAAGGTTTGGGCAGATCCTTTTATATACACAACACAAAGACATGTCCAGACTTGAATGCCCTCAGACATGTCCAGACTTGAATGCTCTCAGACATGTCCAGACTTAAATGCCCTCATACAATACAGGATACATGTTAATACATCACACTCTAATAAAAACCACACCAGTAAAACCACATCTAGACATGAAATAAAATGTCCATACACTTAAACGCACAACCAAAATATAAAAGGAAAAAATGATCTTTAAAACTGTCTGAGTTTTTAGTCACGTGGCTCGCTGGAAGGAGCGCTCAGGTCCATTCTGTGGCACTGGGGGGGCATTATCCACGAGCGGAGGGGGGGCAAATCCATGTGCTGGGGCATATCCATGAGCTGGGGGGCATTATCCACGAGCTGGGGGCATTATCCACGAGCGGAGGGGGGCAAATCCATGTGCTGGGGCATATCCACGAGCTGGGGGCATTATCCATGAGCAGAGGGGGGGCAAATCCATGTGCTGGGGCATTATCCACGAGCTGGGGGGGCAATATCCATGAGCGGAGGGGGGTGCAAATCCATGTGCTGGGGCATTATCCACGAACTGGGGGCATTATTCAAGAGCTGGGGGGCATTATCCAGGAGCTGGGGGGGCATTATCCACGAGCAGAGTGGGGCAAATCCATGTGCTGGGGCATATCCACGAGCTGGGGGGCCTAATCCACGAGCTGGGGGGCATTATCCACAAGCTGGGGGCATTATCCATGAGCAGAGGGGGGGCAAATCCATGTGCTGGGGCATATCCACGAGCTGGGGGGGCATTATCCACGAGCTGGGGGCATTATCCACGAGCTGGGGGGCATTATCCACGAGCTGGGGGCAATATCCACGAGCTGGGGGCATTATCCATGAGCGGAGGGGGGGAAAATCCACAAGCTGGGGGGCATTATCCACGAGCTGGGGGGCATTATCCACAAGCTGGGGGGCATTATCCACGAGCTGGGGGCAATATCCACGAGCTGGGGGGCATTATCCACGAGCTGGGGGCATTATCCACGAGCTGGGGGGCATTATCCACGAGCTGGGGGGCATTATCCTTGAGCGGAGGGGGGCAATATCCATGTGCTGGGGCATATCCATGAGCTGGGGGGCATTATCCACGAGCTGGGGGCATTATCCACGAGCTGGGGGGCATTATCCTTGAGCGGAGGGGGGCAATATCCATGTGCTGGGGCATATCCACGAGCTTGGGGGCATTATCCACGAGCTGGGGGGCAGTATCCACGAGCTGGGAGCAGTATCCACAAGCTGGGGCTCATTATCCACGAGCTGGAGGGCAATATCCACGAGCTGGGGGCATTATCCACGAGCTGGGGGAATATCCACGAGCTGGGGGGCATATCTATGAGCTGGGGGTCATTATCCACGTGCTGGGGGGCAGTATCCATGAGCTGGGGGCAGTATCCATGAGCTGAGGGGCATTATCCACGAGCTGGGGGGCATTATCCACGAGCTGGGGGCAGTATCCACGAGCTGGGGGGCATTATCCACGAGCTGGGGGCATTATCCATGAGCAGAGGGGGCAAATCCATGTGCTGGGTCATATCCACGAGCTGGGGGCATTATCCATAAGCTGGGGCAATATCCATGAGCTGGGGACAAATCCATGAGCTGGGGCAATATCCATGAGCTGTGGCATATCCATGAGCTGGGGCATATCCATGAGCTGGGGGGCATTATCCATTATCCATGAGCGGAGGGGGGAGAAATCCATGTGCTGGGGCATATCCACGAGCTGGGGGCATTATCCACGAGCTGGGGGGCATTATCCATGAGCTGGGGCATTATCCATGAGTGGAGGGGGCAAATTCATGTGCTGGGGCATATCCACGAGCTGGGGGCATTATCCATCAGCTGGGGCATATCCATGAGCTGGGGCATATCCACGAGCTGGGGGGCATTATCCATGAGCTGGGGGCATTATCCACGAGCTGGGAGGCATTATCCACGAGCTGGGAGGCATTATCCACGAGCTGGGGGCAATATCCACGAGCTGGGGGCATGATCCACGAGCTAGGGGGCATTATCCACGAGCTGGGAGGCATTATCCACGAGCTGGGGCAATATCCATGAGCTGGGGGCATTATCCACAAGCTGGGGGCATTATCCACGAGCTGGGGGGCATTATCTAGGAGCTGGGGCAATATCCACGAGCTGGAGGCATATCCACGAGCTGGGGGGCATATCCACAAGCTGGGGGCAGTATCCACGAGCTGGGGGGCATTATCCACGAGCTGGGGCATTATCCATGAGCGGAGGGGGTCAAGTCCATGTGCTGGGGCATATCCACGAGCTGGGGGCATTATCCATGAGCTGGGGCAATATCCATGAGCTGGGGACAAATCCATGAGCTGGGGCAATATCCATGAGCTGGGGCATATCCATGAGGCTGGGGGGCATTATCCATGATCGGGGGGCATTATCCATGAGCTGGGGGGCATTATCCACGAGTTGGGGGCATTATCCATGAGCTGGGGGCATTATCCACGAGCTGGGGGGGCATTATCCACAAGTTGGGGGGCAGTATCTACGAGCTGGGGCAATATCCATGAGCTGGGGCATATCCATGAGCTGGGGCGCATTATCCATGAGCTGGGGGGCAATTCCATGAGCTGGGGCATTATCCATGAGCTGGGGCATTATCAATGAGCTGGGGGGCATTATCCATGAGCTGGGGGGCAAATCCATGAGCTGGGGAAATATCCATGAGCTGGGGGTCAAATCCATGAGCTGGGGCAATATCCATGAGCTGGGGCATATCCATGAGCTGGGGGGCAAATCCATGAGCTGGGGGCAATATCCATGAGCTGGGGCGCATTACCCATGAGCTGGGGGGCATTATCCATGAACTGGGGGGCATTATCCATGAGCTGGGGGGCAGTATCCATGAGCTGGGGGGCATATCTATGAGACCTGGGGGCTTTATATGAGGTCTGTTCTTATTGGAAAGCGGTCCCATGACATAAAATAAAAGTATCGGTACTCGGTATCGGTCTTAAAAAAGTGGTATCGGTGCATCCCTAATTAATTTAAATCACCTTTTCTCCCTCTGAGCCAAGCTGCTGCTTCTTTTCAGTTCATAGATTCTGAAATTATTATTAATCTTTATTTATAAAGCGCCTGCATATTCCGCAGCGCTGTACAATGGGCACAGTATAGACAGGGTACATTAACAGGACCCGCAGCAAATACAGCCCCGGAGTCACCAGGCCGCACATAGGTCGCCCGTCCCAGCCTACGCTAGGCGGGACTTCTGGAACCTCAGCTTTTCCCCTTTTCCTGAGACCCCGGTTTTAGCAGTCCATTTGGACCATCGTGCAGATGATTGCTGGATCTGGACCTGGCCGACGGAGGCACGGTCACGAGCCTCGTCGGAAGCCGAACTGCGATAGACGCGAGAGGCCGCCATCTTGCAGGAGGCACGAGGCGGTGCTCCGATCTTCCGGGTTGCCGACTACAGCGAATTGATTAGTTGGCCTAGACGCTGTCATCTGTCCCTGTTGGCTACTACTCGGTCACCTAAAAAGCAGGTACGGTGTCCTCCTACCTGCGGCAAAGACTTGCGCAGCCGGCCGCCATCTTGCCGAGGCCGCATGGTGGAGTTGCGGCCCCCGGCACTTACCAAGCACGACAAGACGGAAAGAAAAATGGAGGGGAGTCAGGTGACTGTCCCTCAATATTTCCGCCCTGGGGTTCCTCTGGGGCATCCTTGGATCTAGCAGGCTTGTTCCATACGGTTCAGAGGTCATTGCTGTGAAGACACTGATTTTGTGGAGTCCCAGCATCCCCTGGGGTGATTGTGGACCGAACTTTAACCGTTCAGTGTCTAAAGATAATTTTTGCACTAATTTTTCTGTCCTCTTTAATTAGGAGGCGTCTTTCTTTTTTTGCTTCTAACGAACTGCCTGTCAATTTTTATGAGTCCCTGGAATTCTTATGGGGTGTCCTTTTTCTATACCCACAGTTTTACGCTACCGTGTTAAAGGCCTTGCCTTAATTTTTATTCAGTCCTGGACGTGCTGGGGCACATTGTTTATTTTTGCTCCAACATTTTGTCTGTTGCTGGACGTTTCTTTACAGTTATTTAAATTTTTGGTCCCGGGGTCCCTAGGGCACCCTTCACTGTCAAACAACTCTCCTATAAAACTCAAAATGGAGAGATTTGTCACAACCGGGAAGTCCACTAAGAAGTCGTCGGCCAAAGCACCCGCGAAACCCGCTACCAAAAGTGGCTCGCCACCCGACCAATCTTCCCCATGCTCCCGGGACTCAATGGACTAGACATGTGCATTCGTTTTAGTATTAAAACGATTTAGTCCAAATTTTGGGATAATTTAGTTTTAGTATGACTCAAGAGATACGAAACTGCTCAGTACAAAAAACGAAAGAAACTAAAATAAAATGCACTACATTTTAGTTTCAGTCCTTTTTGTGATATTACATTGAGTGAAGGAGACCAGTAATGAACGCAACATCGCAAAGCTACAGAAAAGGTTTGTATGCGTAATCCTTCCCGACCCCTACCCGAAAATCTGACCGTGATAGAGCTCCAGAATACTCACTCGCAGCACAGATAGCCAGCACAGGAGAGGAAACCTTTACTTAACCCTTGCATGTCTATGAAGCAGACAAGATGATAAAAGCAGCTGGAGAAGGAAAACATTCAAATAAATCACACTGAAAGCTAATGACAGGAGGGCGGGATAGTAAAACCCCCTTTTTAACAAGCAGCGCTTGGAGAAGAGAGGGACTTTATAAAACGTGTGTTATCTCCCGTCCCGCTCTGCATAATAGGGGCTTAGGTCTGATACATTCTATATTATCCAGGAGCACTATCCCCCTTTCCTCATCTATAATACACGTTTTATATAGTCCCTCTCCTCTCCCAGTGCTGTTTGTTATAAAAAAAAAATTGCATCTGATACATTTAGTATCCAGCTCTCACAGTTACTCTGTCATTATGAGCCTTCAGTTTGATTTATTTGAATGTTTTCCCTAGATTTAAAGTGCTTTGTTTTATTATAAAAATCAATTTGCACCAGTCATCTCTTCTCTGAGCTTTCAGACCGATTTACGTTAATATTTTCCCTCTCCCCTGCTTTTATATTCCTGTGTCTCCCCCACAGAGATACAAAGTTTAAGTAAAAGTTCCCACTTCTGTGCTGGATAAGCATCGCATTCCGAAGTTCTGCACCCTCCACATGCCAATGCGGTAGCATGTTTTATACAGAGAGGGGCATTAATTAATGTAGGTGGATGTTGTATACATTATACAGAGAGGGGTATTCATTAATGCAGGAGGATGTTATCTACATTATACAGAGGGGAGTCTTTCTTTTTTTTTAGCCCTTTAAATCCAGTGGCTGTGAGCACTGAGATTGGCTGCTTGTTATATTATCTCTCAGTACAATGTATCAGGCTCAGCTGTTACAGTAACTGACTGTAACAGCGCTCATGTTTCAGTAAAACAAGGAAATAATATTGTTCTAACCTCTTATATATAAAAATATTATTTACTAGTTTTATTGAAACTCTGAGCACTGTGATGAGCAGCAGTCAGTTACTGTAACAGCTTTGCCTGGCACATTGTGCTGAGAGTGAGTGATACTGTAACAAGCAGCGATCTCAGCCCTCTGAGGAGCCACTACAATAGTAATTGTATCCACTGGTTTTCGGATGAATGAAATTAGTTTTCATACTAAAGAACTGAAAACAAATTTCTTTAGCAACTAAATAAATTGCATTTTAGGACTAATCCATTAGTTCAAAACAAAATTTTGTGCTGTGCACATGTCTACAATGGACTCTACATCAGATGTATTAGCCCCTGCTGAGACCTCTTTGCTTGTGGCTCGTTCGGATCTACCTCCGAGTGTAGCAGATATCTCAGCGGCTATCTCCCCTTTACTGGATGATAAATTTGGTAAATTGGCAGCTACCATTGAATCTGTCTTATCTCCGCTAACCTCGAAGGCTCACAGGCTCACTGAGGTGGGGAACGTGTATCCAACCTGGAAGATGGGTTTCATCCACTACAGGCCCAGCTGGAGAAACAGGACCTGATTATTCAAGGGTTAACCGAAAGCTGGACTATCTGGAAAACCGTAGCCGTCGCAATAACTTGAGGATCATTGGTCTCCCAGAGTCTGTGAAGGGGCAGACGTTGAGCGACTGGGCGGCGGACTGGCTACCATCTCAATTGGGATTTACTGATTCATCACGTCCCGTTGCTGTGAAAAGGGTTCACAGGGTGGGACCGGACTTGAACCCCAGGGTGGGCTGCCCGAGACCAGTTATCATGCGCCTTCTCAACTACACAGACAAGACTAAGCTACTTCAAGCTTTTCATCGTCTCTGAACACTTGAATATCAAGGTTTTCAACTGCGTCTTTTTCAGGACTTTTCTGCTGCAGTCTCAATGAAGCGCCGGGATTTTTCTCCTTTGTGCATGAAGCTAGTTGAGCAAAATATTAGGTTTTCTCTTCTGTAACCAGCTCGACTTTGAGTGTTCTATAATGGGACTACACATTTTTTTGATTCGCCACAAGAGGCGAGCGCAGTCCTCCTCCCAGAATCTGAATCACTCCCTGAACCTCGACCACTGTCTCAAAGAATCTCGACCCGATGTGCCCGATCGGTTGCAACTTGAATCTTGGACTCTCGATCCGAGTTCCATTTTTTCTGTTTTTGATTACTGTTATTTCTCATGACCCTATTCTCTTCTTGCTGATGAGAATTTACACGTGATTCCGCGTTAGGTTATTGTTACAAACTACTGTTTTATGGTTAAGTTGTTTTTCTGTTATTTGGTTCCTTAAAAAATGTTTGGAAAAAGTAGATTCAGGTAGGCAACGTGACATTGTATTACGATGGGCTGGGTGGGGGGGCCACTGCTGGGACGGTCCCACTCCCTCTATTCCTGGAGGCATTGCCTCACTCTCCTCTTAGTGACGCCCGACGTCCATTCCCTTTTTTCTACTGCAAGTCATGACGGACACAATGCCTTTTCACAAGACTGAGTTCCGACTCGTTTCATGGAATGTGGAGGGGCTGAACTCCCCTATTAAACGACATAAAGTATTATCTCACCTACTTAAGCTTAAACCCGACATAGCTCTTCTACAAGAGACGCACTGGGCCTCTACGACCAATCGCATGACTGCCCCTTGGCTTAGTTTTCAAACTTCCGCCCCTTACACTAATAAGAAACGGAGCACGGCCATTTTGCTCAGTAAGTCCCTTTCCTGGGTGGTTCTGGGGGAGGACAATGACTTGGAGGGTAGGTACTCCATATTGCTGCTGTCCTTGCAAGGAGAGAAATATTTAGTGGCAAATATATATGCCCCACAGTGGCCTCACCTCCAATTTTACTCAGACCTTTATGCTAAACTACTTGAATATAATTATGACCACTGTATCCTGGGAGGTGACTATAATGCAGTATTGGACCCGATCCTTGACCACTCTGACTTTCGGCGTGTACAGGCAACGGAGGGCCCGAATTTTTTGAAAAGTCACCTAGCCTTGATCGACGCTTGGCGTTTCTTCCATCCGGAGGGACAGGACTTTTCATTTTACTCTCACCCCCATGACTCCTTTTCTCGGATTGACCTCATTTTGGTGTCAGGTTCCCTGCTACACTCCGTGTCTGACGCTTCGATAGGCATGATCCATATATCGGATCATGCAGCAATATCTGTGGAATTGCGGTTGGACGCCCCGCTCCCCAAATCGCGTAATTGGTGTTTTTCTGACTCACTTCTGCAGTCGAGCGAGTTTCGATCCCACTTAGAAATATGTTGGAATAATTATTTAGACAACAATATAGAACATGTGGAAGATGTAAACTTATTTTGGGAAGCGGCTAAACCTGTTATAAGGGGCTGTATCATTGAATATGTGTCACGTAAACACAAAGAAACTAATCAGAAATTACAATCAGCCCATTCCTCCCTGGTGCAAGCCTATAGCTCTCACCTCTCCCACCCCACGACCCAATCAGCAGAAACATATAAAACTTGCAAGCAGAGTTACTCTGCAATAGTGGAGGAGAGAGAGAAATATTTTTGGTCCCTGCAACGGAATCGCCTTTTTAGATGGGGTAATAGACAGGGTAAACTCCTGGCTAATTTGCTTAAATCATATCAACCTATGATCCCTCCTATTACCCAGATAAGGACAGTGTCGGGTAGACTGCTAAATGACCCCTCTAGCATTAACGATTATTTCAGATCCTATTTCGAGGACTTTTAAAGGGCGGAGGTAGATGATTGGCAGCCACAAGCTCAATTTTTTTATGATGGCGGGCCTGCCGGAAATTGGCCCGGAAGCTAGAGAAGCCCCGATCAGCCAGGAGGAAACCCGACTTGCCATATCCCGCCTTCGCTCTCGTAAAACCCCGGGCCCTGATGGTTTCTCTGCGGATTTTTAGAAGTCATTGAGTGGTTACCTTGTCCCCCATCTCCACACCCTTTACAATAATATTTTGCAGGGCAAGATGCCGCCGATATCTTTTAATGCTTCCAGGTTAATAGTCCTTCCCAAGCCTAATAAGGATCCTCTCCTCGTGACCTCGTACCGCCCAATTTCACTGTTAAATCCCGACTTAAAACTTTTATCGGGCATTATGGTGCGATGCCTCCAGAAGCCTTTAGCAACATTTATCTCCGCGACCCAAACAGACTTCCTCACTGGTCGACACTCAATCCTGAATGTCCGACGAGCCCTCACGGCCTTATGGTCAGTGGGCAACTGTTCGGATTCGCCCGCCATTGCGCTTAGCTGTGATGCCGATAAGGCCTTTGACAGAATCTCCTGGTCCTATATGCTCCGATTCTTAAAGTATAATTTTTTTGGCCTAGCACTTCAAAACCTTTTTCAGGCACTCTATCACTCCCCTTCGGCGATGGTAACGACCAACGGCCTTAATTCCAGACCCTTCACATTAGGGAGGGGTACGCGTCAGGGTTGTCCCCTATCCCCACTTTTATTTAACCTGGCCATAGAACCTTTAATTCGGATGCTGTTAACTCATCTGGATTTTTAGGGCATAGGTATTGGCTCCCGGGAGGTTAGAGTGGTGGCCTTTGCTTATGATTTACTTATCTTCCTCTCTCGACCCATTCAGGCCGTCCCGACTTTATTGGAATACTTAGAGGCATTTCGTACGGCCTCAGGCTTTACAATTAATTATGAGAAAACATTGGCAATTCGCTTGGGTTCCGGGGTGGTGGACTTTCCACCGGACTCCTTCCCCTTCCGCTGGAGTCGGGACGACCGGTTCACATATTTGGGAGTACTCCTTCCCGTTGACATCACACATCTTTATCGGGTAAATATTCCTCCCCTGCTAAATAGCTTACTTGAAAACGAGAGAAATCTCAATGTATCCTTCCTGGTAAAATCCTTTTCAAATAAATAAATAAAATAGCTTGAGGGATCTGTTAGCTTCCTGGGATAAATTGCCTCTTTCCTACATGGGTATATGTAGCTTAATTAAAATGGCCGCTTTCCCAAGTATATTGTACCCTCTCCAAATGCTACCTATCTTGCTGAAGAGTCGTGATATTTCACTCGTACACTTCTTGTTTTCTAAATTTATTTGGGGTGGGGGGGGAGACCACGTGTAGCACTCCGCAAGCTCCAGCTCCCACATAGTCAGGGGGTCTAAATTTGCCTGATGTCCATTCCTATAATGTAGCTGCACTATACAGATTAGTCTCAGATTGGCTCACTGACTCCTCCAGATTCACCGATTGTGCCCTCGATTGTGCTATGGCCAGCCCGATATCGCTGTCGGCTTTTCTTCACCTGCCCCCCTCCCTCATACCCCCTTCCTTAAAATCGAATCCACTGCTGATGATAGGGAGATCCGCTTGGTGCAGGGCTCTTAAGGTGCTGGGCTTGTTTTACAAGTCCTCTGTGTTTCAATCCTGGCTAAATAACCCTGCTTTTCAGAATGGTTCGGCAGCTCCAGTTTTTCGGTTACTGGCATGTAAAGGTCTCACACAATTTAGACACTTTCTGTTTCAACCCTCCCGTAAGCTTCCCTTGTAAGAATTTTTTTGCGAATTGATAAAGTGTATCTGCATCAGGTTTTCTACCTCCAATTGTCGGCTTTTGTCTCGTCTCAAGTATCAGATCTACGGTCGACAGATTTTAGTAACCCACTAGATAAAATTATGGTGTTATCCCCATCCATAGCAACCTTTCGACCGCTTATCAGACCGCAATTTGATTGGTCATCGGCTACCACAGGCCTGGCTGACTGGTGTGTACACCTCCTGTCCCAATCGCCCTTCTATCTCATATCTGCTACAACCAAATCGCGTAAACAGATCCCGTCAGCCCAATACTGGGAGATGTTGTACAAGATACTGCATGGTGCGTACATAGCCCCCGATAGATTGTCCCATATTACCTCAGAGTTCTGGTCACTGTTTGAAATGCCTTCATGCCAATGCTAACTTGTTTCACTGTCTATGGTCATGCCCGGTTATTGCTCTTTTTTGGGACACTATCCGACGATTTGGGACGCGTGTCTTGAAACTTCAGGTGCCCTCCTCCCCGGACTGGGCTTTATTTAACATTCTTCCTTGTACTGCAACGTATGCCATGCCTAGTGCACAAAAGGTACTTTTGGGTCTTCTTTCAGCTGTAGCAAAGAAGGCCATTCTGGGTCACTGGATATTCCCTACAACCCCCACTTTTGGTATGTTTTATTCCTGCCTATATGCCATATTCCAACATGACTGGGTGCAGGTGAGTTTGGACAAGGAGTCCAGAGTTCAGAAACTTTTTAATATTTTGCACGACTTTATGGTTTGTTTGCCGGACCCTGGTCTCATTAAACTTCGTTCTGATTTTGGGCTTACTACCTGGTTTTTAACTCGCTCACTGTCGACTCCGCCTCGTACTACTGTTTTACAAGATTTTTTAAACTCCGTTGTGTAATGCATAATTCATAAGATTTTGTCATGTTGCCATTTATGTTTGAGGTGGCAGCTGTTCTGGCTGCTACCATTCTATGTTAATTGTATTTTTGCCCTGTTACCTGAATCTATCTAAATAAAATTTAAAAAAATAAATACACATGGGGTGAAAGGGATTCAGCTCGTATGTGCGCAAGGGCAGGCAAGGATAATGGATAGGCTATAGCAGGGATGGCGAATCTTTTTGAGCCCGAGTGCCCAAACTGGATCGCTAAACCAACTTATCTGTCTCAAAGTGCCAACCCCACAATTATATATGGGATATTGCTCCCAACTCTGATGGATAATGCCCCAGCTCACATGGATAATGCCCCAGATCACATGGATAATGCCCCAGCTCTCATGGATAATGCCCCAGCTCTTATGGATATTGCCCCCAGCTTTCATGGATAATGCCCCAGCTCTTATGGATATTGCCCCCAGCTCTTATGGATAATGCCCCAACTCACTGCCGCTCCAAGCATCTTCCTCCCAGCGTGCGGGCAAATGATGCTGCCCGGCCCTTCGTTGAAGTCCACCAGCCGCGATCTCGTGAGATCGCGGCGTTAACTCCGGCATTTGCCTGCGTGCGCTGGGAGGAAGACGCTCGGAGCGACAGTGAGCCGACCCAGTCGGCCCCGCTTGCCGGGTGTGACACGCGTGCCATAGGTTTGCCATCACTGGGCTATAGCCTAGTCCTAACTGGTATCGGTAACGGTGTTATAGAGCCAATAAGCAACATACATGTACAGAGCAGCTACATTGTACATTGTCAGGGAAATTCAATCCCCCTATTTGTAGGGTAAATGCAATTTTCCAAATTATTCTCGCTCCTTTTCCATCCCATATGAAATGGGTGAACAATTTATGTAGAGTTGACACATCTCTCTTCTGTAACAAAGTGGAAAGAAACTAGATAGAGAATTTTTGGAAATGCCACCATCCTAAGCATGTTACATCTCCCCACAGAGGAAAGTTGCAAGCATTCCCATTTAGGCCAGTGTCAGACAAGCGTTTTGAAGAGAGGAAGGAACGTCCGTGAAAGTTCCTACCCCTCAACGCCTGTCTGGCCACTTAACTGAGCGCAGTTAGCGCGCTCAGCGCTGCAAGGCTCGATCCTCCTATGGAGGATCGCGCTTTGCAGCTCCGTCAACGCGCGTCCTCGCGCTTTGACAGAGGAATGCAGCACAGCCGCTGTTCCGCGCGCAATACGTGCACACGCAACAGAGTCTGGCCGGCCCCATCGCAGCATTTCATCGCTGCGACGGACACCGGCAGCCACATCCTGATACTCGCCTCTGGCTGGGGTCCTGCGGTGTTCTGATTTCCTTGAAGTCAAATCATTGCACAGCCAGGAGAGTGAAGGGGGGGGGGGCTTCTACCTCCCAATCAGTAATGAATAATAGAGGCATCACAGTGTGACCTTTCCAGCAATGTCCTCTCTTTAACACCTGAGGTGCTGGTCTGCGTTTCAGCGCCGGATAGTTGACTTCTCCCAGAGGTGACTGACATTGGATGTCAGCCAAGCCTCCGGTGCCTCCCCTGCCCACTGATGTCGTCGTGGAGGTGCAGGGTGACTTCAGTTGTGTAATTAACCCCCTAGCTGGAGATAGCGGGGTTCTTTGGACCACCCCCATATGTCCTCATCGGTGGCAGCTAAAGTGTCATGTTTGGTATCATTGGAAAGGTGAAAAGGTACTTTCTGAATAAAAGTCATCCCAACAACGATTCTTGGTTGCAAAGCAGTATATGGTTTATTCATTTCAACGCAGCGTTGGACCACAATGCTAGATGGTAGCAAAGTGATAACGAGTATCGAAAAACACACACGTTATATACAAGAGTTAATTCATTGCTTCCTATCTTGGGCACATAGCCAAGGGAGGGGGTTACCTAACAAACAAGATAACTCGGGCGTCACATAGCAAAAGTAATTAGTCACAGGGAGCCGGAGCTGAGCTGATGAAGATGGCGGACGTGTGATTGCGAACTCCCGCACTTTCCACCGCTGTTCCTCTCCAAAGAGCCTCACTCACCTGCCAAAACCTCCAGACAGGGGTAGAAACCTTCCCCCCATCATGTTGCCCGCCACTAAAAAGTGGGATGTGCCGATTTTTGCCGCTCGAAACTGGGTGGGTGACCAGGCCCAAGATGGCGCCCGTCATTGCACAGATGGAGCGGACCAAGATGGTGTCCAGGCCCACTCGTCCCAGCCTCTGGAGCCTGATGCCCCTGCAGCAGTGCCTACCCTAGCCACCAGGGATGATATTCAGGGCCTTTATTACTGCGGAACTTAAAAAATCAACCCGAGCCCTATCCTTAGAGATTCAGGCAGTGGGGGAACGCACAGTGAGTCTGGAAGACAAGGCCAAAAAGATTACCACATTTTGTAATGTTCTGGCGGAACGTTCTGAGGCTATGGAACATCGTCTCCAATACCTGGAGGAAACCTTGTAGGACCTTACGAACCGGTCCCGAAGGAATAATATACACCTCTGTGGAATTTCAGAAACGGTCTCTAATAAAGATCTGGCGGACGTTTTTCTTGGAATAATGAAACCCCTGATCTACTGGAATCTATGCTCATTTTGTGTCGTATCCATAGGGTTTTGGGTCCCCGTCATGATAACTCTTCTAATCCACGAGACATGGTAGCACGGTTCCACTACTACACTTCTAAAGATGCAATACTCAAAGCCGCTCGGAATCAAGATGTGGAATACGAAGGTACTTCGTTGGCATTTTTTCAAGACTTATCTGCATCCACTCTTGCTCGGAGGAGAGAGTGGAAAGAGGTGACATCCATTGTACGCAACAATGACATTCGTTATGCCTGGGGTTTCCCATTTAAGATTCTGATATTTTATAACAATCGCACTTCAGCTTACACCTATCTCCATCAAGCGAAGAACCTTTTACGATCCTTGGATTTGCCGGTACCTCCAATGATTGCTGCCCTTGCCCCTCCACGACCTATCCCACAACTGGCTCAAGAATGGGAGACTACAGGGGACTGAGCTCCTCTGATTGTATAGGCCCATAATGGTCTTATGTATCCCTTTTTCTTTAGGGCCCACTAACCTGATGGGCTGGTTATATCTCGCGGCAGGCGAGTGTCTAAATAGACGTAACGTATTCCTTTATTAATGTGGTTTTATACTTCAATTTAGGAATGTTATAGATATATTTTCCTTCTGTTTATTTCTGGTATAGGAGAGGCTTTCTCCTCTCATTGTTGATTCTCTGTTTCCGGCGACGGGAGGGGGAAGCCCGTATTGGATTCCCCCCCTTACACATACTGGTTTTCGTTTTTTCCACTGGTATTCACCTTCCCTTCGGTATCCCCGTTCAGCTGGTATTCCCTTCTCCCTTGTGGCTGCCCAGCACGAGTTCTTCTCTTTTTGCCCTTTTTTATTTTGTTTTGGTCTTTCGCTCTCCCTACTGTTTCTTTTCTACCCCTTTTTCTTGGATTCCCCCCTTTGGCGACCCCTCGGGCCTCCTGCCTTCCGGGGGAGGGGTGGACAGATGGGGGATCCTCCTTTTGCTTCCGCCTTAGTCCTGAATGATGTCTAAAGTTAATATTTACTCTGTTAACGTTAAAGGTTAGAGACAAATTTTATTCCGTGAGCTTCGACGTAAATCAGTGGATATTGCATTTCTTCAAGAAACAAGAATTTCTAAATTAGCAGCTTTTTGTCTTTCAGACCCTGCGTACTCTAGGGTTTTCATGTCATGTTCTATCCCTAAACGTAATGGAGTAGCAATACTCTAACACAATTCCTGTCCGATGGTGGTGGAGGAGGTGCACATGGACAATCTAGGGAGGTGTGTGATAGTTCAGGGCACCATTTCTACCCAATCATACTCTTTTTGTAGCGATTTATGGCCCTAACTGTCCCGATGTAGGCTTTTGGAACGACACAAGGGATTTTATTAATTTACACACTAAAGGAAGGATCATCATAGGGGGAGATTTTAATGCTACTTTATGCCCTCCAGTGGATAGGTCATATCCACGGGAAGATAGGCCACCGCTGACCTCTTCGTCCCAGGATAACCAATTTTATAGTTTCGTACATGGGTTGGGACTTGTAGACATTTGGAGAGTACACCACCCATCGACCCGACCTCAGTGTAAACATCCTTGGTATGATATATTATTTCAATTATGTACACTCTTATTTATACAGCAACATTTATAATGCATACAGTCTATCAATAATTATATTGTCATATAAGAGATCTTCATGTGTATGGTCTGTTTCTGATCTGTTAGTGCCACCTAGTAGCCGTTCATGAGAACTGCATGTTAGGGACTTTACATTGGATTTTTTTTTTTTCCATTTTGCTGCCTGGTCTTGGCTCCCCCCCCCCCTGCATCTCATGACTCGCAGGGAGCCTTACCAGGAAGCAAGTTGCCGCGATCACACTGCGGGGGACAGCGAGGGTGCGCAGGATGCTGTAAGCATGCAGCCCGAGTGTGGCTCGGGGTTACCGTTCGCGGTAGCGAAATTTAACCCCGAGTCACACTCGGGAATTCCGCCAGGGAGGTTAATGATCTTAACCTCCCTGGCGGTCTAATTTTTTCAAAATTTTGTGTCTAACAGCGTCTAAATTTTTTTTTAAAGGAAACATGTTTTTGTACATAGTAAGCCTGTAATAAATAGTAATAACGCACTGAAATCCGTGCAAGCAAGAGTCCTTCCTGGTAAAATCCTTTATAAATAAATAGTAAATACACTGAGTCCAATAAAGTTTGAAACACGATAATAATTAATTATCCCAAAAATAATTATCCAAAATAATGCTAATAAATTATATTCAATAAAATAATCAAACAAAAAACACTGAAATCTTTCTGAAAACCAAGGGTGCAATATTAGACTCTGTATGGTCTGTTTCTGATCCTTTAGTGCCACCTAGTGGCCTTTCATGAGCAGGTCATGCTGCTCGAAATTTTACATAGGAAGCGCTGCGGGGGCAGAAGACATGACAGAACCACCCTCTATGGGCTGCCACTGGACAACCCCTAGGCGCAGAAGGATGGGCAGCATGAAATTGGCGAACCAAACGAGGCGCATGGATTTTGCTGGCTGGCAACCAAGCTCTATCCTCAGAACCATAACCCTCCCAATCCACCAAGTACTGGACAACAGCCCTGACCACACGGGACTTAAGGATGGCACGAAGCTCGTATTCCTCCTCACCTTGGGACTGAATAGGTGGAGGAGGAACATTGACCCTTGTGTACCTGTTACACGTGAGAGGCTTGAGAAGGCTTACATGAAACACATTGTGAATGTGTAAGTATGGGGGTAGAGACACAGGGTTCACTCTACGTAGGACCTTATAGGGACCTATGAATCTTGGAGCCATTTTTATGGAAGGAAGCAGGAGTTTAATGTTCCTAGTGGAAAGCCAGACTCTATCCCCCGCAGTATATACTGGGGCAGGCCTTCTCCGTCTGTCTGTTTTTTCCTTCTGTTTCTTTATACTGGCCTCCATAATTTCTTCAACCTTCTCCCATGTCCCCTTTAATGAAGCCAAATGCTCATCCAGAGCAGGTAATGCGGTCCCCTGATAATCAGGGGGGAGCATGGGAGGATCATATCCATATACCGTATGAAAGGGTGAGTGACCTGTGGTCTCACTGACCGAATTGTTAAGGGCAACCTCGGCCCATGGCAAAAGCTCTGACCATTCGTTTTGTTTTTCAGATACAAACATCTTAAGTTATGCTCCACATTCTGATTAGCTCTCTCAGCTGCCCCGTTAGTTTGAGGATGATAGGCAGAGGAAAAGCTTAATTCTATGCCTAGATTCTCGCAGAAGCCTCTCCAATACCTGGACACAAACTGAGTGCCTCTGTCAGACATGATTCCCAGGGGAACCCCATGAAGTCTTACAACACTCTGGATGAAGACTGGCACCAGCTCTATGGCAGAGGGCAACTTGGGAAGAGGCACGAAATGAGCCATTTTGGAAAACTTGTCCACAATTACCGTATTACCTTGAGATACCGGCATATCTGTAATAAAGTCCATAGACAAGTGGGCCCAAGGTCTTTCAAGCCTATGGGTAAGGTCTTAGGATTTTTACTTCTACAGCACACCTCACAGGTGGCTATATATTCCTTGACATCCTTCCGCATACCTGCCCACCAGAACTTCTTTTCAAGAGTAGCTAGGGTTTTTGTTATACCCATATGCCCAAAGGGCTTTGTATCGTGATAGACCTTCATAACCTGTATACTCTCCTCCTCAGGGACAACGAGTTTACCAGGTGTTTTTTCAGCGGGAGCGGTACCCTGAACAGACTGCAATCTCTCCAACATGGGAGAAGAAACAGCGAGGAGAGTGGTACCAAGGATCCTTTCTTGAGGACTTTGATCAAATGTATGTTGTTCGTAAGACTCATGCTCTCTTGACAGAGCATCCGCCTTGGTGTTTTTGGAACCAGGGCGATAAGTAGGCAAGAAGTTAAAGCTAGACAGGAACAAAGACCACCTTGCCTGTCTAGCATTTAGATGTTTGGCATCACCCATAGAGACAAGATTCTTATGATCTGTTCTGATGATTACAGGATCTTTGGTACCCTCCAATAAGTAGCGCCACTCTTTCAGAGCTGCTATAACTGCAAGCAATTCTCGGTTGCCTATATCGTAATTTTTCTCTGCAGGTGTCATCATCCTGGAGAAGAACCCACATGGATGCAATGGTACCTCAGGACTTTCTCTCTGGAACAGGACAGCACCTATACCAATCTCGGATGCGTCCACTTCCAGCTGAAATGGAAAACCTGGCTCTGGATGTCTCAGGACTGGTACCATGATGAACGCCTCTTTGAGTAGTTCAAACGCCTTCATGGCTTGAGTGCTCCATACTTCATTCTGAGCACGCTTCTTAGTCATAGCTGTGATGGGGGACATTACCGATGAGAAACCTATTATGAATCTCCTGCAGTAATTCGTGAACCCCAGAAACCTTTGAATGGCTTTTAACCCTTGGGGCAATGGCCATTCTTTGATGGCGGAAAGCTTCTGAGGGTCCATCTCAAAGCCTTCCAGCGTGATTATATAACCCAGGAAGTGGACAGATGTTATGTCGACCAGACATTTTTCTAATTTGCAGTACAATTTGTTTTCCAGCAATCTTTGCAACACTGTACGCACATGAACTTGGTGTGTCTCCACATCAAGAGAGTAAATCGGAATATCGTCTAGATAGACAATGACAAAGACTTGTAAAAAGTACCTCAATACATCATTGATGAAGTCTTGGAAAACTGCTGGCGCATTACACAAACCAAATGGCATAACAAGGTATTCGTAGTGGCCACTTCTCGTGTGGAAAGCAGTTTTCCACTCATGGTCTTTCTTAACTCGGACTAGATTATAAGCACCGCGTAGGTCCAACTTCGTATCGATTTTTGTACCTTTCAGGCAGTCAAATATTTCAGATATTAGACGAATAGGATATGCATTACGCACGGTAATTCGGTTTAAACCTCTCTAATCAATACATGGTCTCATCACCTTCTTTTTTCGATACAAAGCAAAATCCTGCTCCCACAGAGGGAGAACGGCAAATGAACCCTCTGGCCAGGTTTTCACATATATATTCCTCCATTATGTCATTCTCTTTCTGAGAGAGGGGATAAACATGTCCCCTTGGAGGCATAGTATCTGGTAACAGATCTATGGTGCAGTCATAGGGTCGATGTGGAGGCAAAATCTGAGACTTGCCTTTATTGAAAACCTCCTGGAGGTCACTTGGGTACCTTGGTAGACAGTGGAGGTGCTATGGCTACATTCAGGTTGCCTACCACAGTACTCATTCCCAGACACTTTGACCAACACTTGGCACCCCAAGAGCCCAACTCCCCCTTTGTCTAGTTCATGACTGGGTTATGTTTGGCTAACCATGACATTTGGCCCAAGACAATAGGCACTGTGGGAGATTCTATTATTTGAAACAGTATTTTTTCTCAATACCTGTATAAAAAGAAAGGGGGATGGTATCGTGGGTAACTTGGGGTCTCAATAATTGCCTGCCATCAATACTCTCGATGAGGAGAGGAGTCTCTCTTTTAACCAAAGGTACTTGATGAATGGCAGCAAAACCAGAATCAATAAGTGCCTCCGTGTCAAGCGTGATTTCCTCCCAAGCAACTGACACAGGAACCACCACACAAGATCTCTTTTTCTTTTTAGACATGAGACACTACAGTCATGCCTAGAACCTGTCTCTCTGGGGATTCTAGACATGATCGTTTTCCCGACATAGAAGACCTTGTAGGTCGTTTGGGGCACTGTAACCGAAAATTACCCTTATCAGCGCAGTAAAAGCATACGCCTTCTCTAAGGCGATGTTGTCTCTCTTCCCCCGAGATGCTGGACCGACTTAGCTGCATAGGCTCGGGTACAGCCTGTTCCACCCTGAGAGGTGAAGAGTTATGAACCATACAAGGGGTGGAAGAGGTACTTTGGAGAGGTTTGCTGGATTTCTCACAGCCAGACCTCCTATCACGAATCTGGTCTTCGAGTGCTATGCAATAATCAATTAGGTCTTCTAGCTCCTCTGGGAATGATCTAGAAGTTAATTCGCACATTAAAGCATCACTAATGACTTCCAGAAAAGCCATAGTAAACGTATCGTTTGGCCATTGCAATTCTGCTGCCACGGTTTTGAATTCAATGGTGTAATCAGCCATTCTGCGATTACCCTGGTTGATACGCCATATTGCCCTGGCAGCACCAGTTGCCCGCCTTGCAAGAACCAGGTTTACTATCGAAACATATGGGTGTTTTCAAACTCACATGGGATACTTCAGCAGCAATCAGGGAGGAAACATTCTCCACATGAGAGGACACGTTAACCGCAGGAGAAGAGGGTGGGGAAGCTTTGCTGGACTGATTAATCAGTAAACCCAAAGCCTGAGCAAACTGGTCCATGCGGTGGTCCTGCTCCTCCTGTTTAATATTGATATCACTGAGTTTAGACATCATGACACTGAGGTTAGACATCAGTACGGTTAAATCTGTCGGATCTATATCTGGCCCTGACGTAATGTCCCATTCGCAATGGCGTTCACCCTAGATCAATGTGGTTTGGATCCTTTTGGACAGATTTCTGTGAATGATTTCTTATAAATGTTCCGAATTGGCAACAGAGATGGTGTTCATACAGACTGGTTCGGCAACACTCAAGGCTCTCATACACTCCAAGTCGGCAACAGGACAGATCAAGGGGTTATCTGAGTCAGCGTTATGAAGGACCAATACGTACCATGCAAGACCGTAATACGTTCTGGGTCAGCGCTATGCACAATCGATATACACTTGGGGTCAGCATTAGGCACGATCGATATACACTTGAGGTCAGCGTAAGCACAATCGAAATACACTCGGGGTCAGCGTTCTGCACTATCGATATAGGCTCTGGATCAGCGTGGTGCAAGATCAGCATGCACTCTGAGTCTGCTCTGGGCACAACACACATACAGGCTTGATCAGAAAGAGAATGGTCAGGAAGACAGTCCCAGTCGGCAACAATCAGGGTCCTCATACAATCCGGTTCAACAACAAAGCAAAAGAATCAGTGAATCAGCAAGTGAATACACCAGGCGATTTGGGAACTAACTCCACGTCAGAGCGATGAGCCAACTCACGCGCCCTGCATTTAAGGCCGGGGGCTCTGCGTCATCATGCCATGCCCCGCCCCTCCAGGTGCATGAACGGGCGGAACCTCTGGCACCCGGCCAGCCAGCGCTGCCACCGAGTGCCCAGACCCTGTCAGGGCTCTGGTACTGGGGTGGCACCAGAGTTTAAGGGGGGTTTGAGCCCAGCGTGCAGTATGCTGCACAGATGCAGATATGAGTGGAGGTGGATGGATAATAGACTGACCAGATTGCCAAATATGGATGAGGATGGTGAGAGTGGTTGCTGGATCAGAAGTTATTGTAGAGGAAGCCGGTGTAATCAGAAACAGGTAGTGGGGATCTTGCAGAGCAAAAACAGGTCTTTTCCCATGCAGGAAAACAGCTACAATGATGAAGCGAGGATAGGAAGGGGTGTGGTGCCTTTTATTTTGAGTGTGTGGTGTGACATGCTTGGTGTTAACTGTTGGTTTGCTGGATGAGCTGTTTGCAGGTTTATACATTATACAGGTTGCAGGAACAGGAGCAGCATAGAAAGTATTGCTGCCAGGAGCCTCAGAGGACGGATGCAGATGGGGGTCCTGACAGTACCTCCCCCTTCACGGGCACGCTCCGGGTGCCCAAGCAAAAGCAGCAGGACCTTCCCTGACCGGGCACAGGTCACTCTAGTGGGTGCTGGTTCCAGTAGTCGCTGCACCACCGGAGGGCAGAATCGAGATCTGGAGTGGTGGCCCTGGTTTGGGCACGTGCCTTTCTCTGATGCCGTGCCTTGGTCTTCGTTTTCTTAAGGTCAGCAGAAGCATCAGGAAGGAGGGTGCACATGTACCCAGGTGGCACCAAGGTAGGTACAGCAAAACATCCCTGTCTGGATGTAAGGGGTCTGGATGAACAGGAGTGTCCTTAGAGCGTCTGGCTTTGGCGACAGAAGGGCATAAATGGGAGGCAGAGTCAACAGCGAACCTAGTGCCCACATATGAAGATGGCATCGAGGTAGGCATCTCCTCCATTTCTCCCGGTTCCCATTTAGGATCTGGTCCATCACCAAGGGAAGTATAGCCATACAGCCAGGACTCACTACCCTCGTCCTCTTCTTCCTCCTCGCCACAATCCCACTCAAGTTCGTCGCTGGATGAGGAGCAGACATTATGTCACCCCTTGTGTTGACCTGGGGGTCCTTTGGAGCGTTAGGCAGTCTGTCTCGGTGGGTTCTCCTCGGAAACGACGATGTCCTCAGGGTCACACTCATACATGGGCGAAGAGCAGGAAGACAGTGGTGGATCATGCTGGCTGGGAGTGATTGAAATTGTTACACTCGGAGTCTGGATGTACATAATCTCCCTAGGGGTTGGAGGTTCTGTTTCCACCGACGTACATTCAGAGTCCATAGGAAGGATAGATTCTGGTTCCACGGGCATGGTGGTCTCTGTCTCTATAGGACTCTCTGACTCGTCTTCAGAGGTGGACTCCAGTGACACCCTTCTTCTGGGTACAACTGGCACAGATCTTCTGGGGGCAGGTCTGGGTACAGGTATTTTGGGTTCTAGAGATCTCCTGGGGGCTGGTTTGGGTAGGGGTACCGGCTTAGGGACGGCAGGTCTCTTTGACACAAGAGCTCTCCTGGGAGCAGGATTGCGCAGGGGTGCCAGTTTAGGGCTGACAGATTTTAACACCTGCAGCAGGCGTGGGAGCCTGAAGTTGCTGTAGAGTCCTACACACTGGAGCGTGTTTGGAATTAGCAGCAGACTTAGGTACTGGTGCTGGTTTGACAACCGCAGATCTGGGGATTTCTGGGCAATTGGATATCCAATGCGATCCTGCCCCGCAGTACAGGCACAGATTGCTATTTTGTCTCCTAACACGTTCTTCAGGAGACAGGGGATCATGGCATTTGTTTGGAGGAGCGCACACCTTAGTTGAGGTGCCCAGAATATTTTGCAGCAGCTCCTTTACAAAGTCAGTCAAGTGGTGAAAAAGCTCTTGGTAGGCTTTCTGAATAAACTCCAACACAAGGTGCAGTACTGCGGGCTCATTGTCAGGCTTCATCATTATGTCAGGGCTCTGGTACTGGGGTGGCACCAGAGTATAAGATGGGTTTGAGCCCAGCGTGCAGTATGCTGCACAGATGCAGTTATGGGTGGAGGTGGATGAATAATAGACTGACCAGATTGCCAAATATGGATGAGGATGGTGAGAGTGGTTGCTGGATCAGAAGTTATTGTAGAGGAAGCCGGTGTAATCAGGAACAGGTAGTGGGGATCTTGCAGAGCAAAAACAAATAGGTCTTTTCCCATGCAGGAAAACAGCTACAATGATGAAGCGAGGATAGGAAGGGGCGTGGTGCCTTTATTTCGAGTGTGTGGTGTGACATGCTTGGTGTTAACTGTTGGTTTGCTGGATGAGCTGTTTGCAGGTTTATACATTATACAGGTTGCAGGAACAGGAGCAGCATAGAAAGTATTGCTGCCAGGAGCCTCAGAGGACGGATGTAGACGGGGGTCCTGACAGACCCCCCCCCTGAAGGCCTGCAGGTGCCGAGGATGTGTCACCTGGGGTTTGGCTGGGCCCAGGAGTCTGGCTGGAGTCTGGCTGGGGTCTGGCTGGGTCCAGGGGTTTGGCTGGGGTCTAGCTGGGCCTGTGGTCTGGCTGGGCCCTGGCTCACTGCTCTGCCGTCTTCTGTCCTGGTCCTCTGCTCCTTCTTCTCCTCTTCTATCTTCTTCTGCTCTTCTTTCTTCTTCTGCTGCTTCTCCTCCCTACCGTCGCAGCCAGCTTCTCCTTTGTGAGTCTCATACACATGTGACTGGAGGGCGGCGCCAAAGCAACGTGCTTGGGAGGCACAAGCACGTTGCTTGGCACGCCCACACAGGAAGCTGCTGGTCAGTACAGCTCCAGATTCAGACTCCTTGAGTCCGCTACCGGAGCTGAAAAACTGTTATGGTGCCACCGACGACGGGACTTCTTACTGCAACATTGGGCGTAATGCCCTGATGGCGGCCCTGGCGAGAAGCAGGAGAGGGTGGTCAACGGTGTCAAATGCAGCAGAAAGATTGAGAAGAATAAGGAGGGAGAAGTGACTTTTGGTTTTGGCAGCGACTAGATCATTAGTCACCTTTGTCAGTGGAATGCTAGGAGCGAAAGCCAGCTGGGAATCAAGTAGAGAGTTAGTAGTGAGAAAACCAGTGAGCTGGTTATAAACCAGGCATTTTAGGATTTTGGAGGCAAAAGGTAGCAGAGAGATGGGACTGTAGTTTGAGAGGGAGGTGGGGTCAAGAGATGGCCTCTTTAGGATGGGGGTAATCAAAGCATGTTTGAAAGCAGAAGGGAAGACTCCAGAGGAGAGTGAGAGGCTGAAAATATGATTCAGAGCGGGGACAACAACTGGCAAGACTGACCGGGTAAGGTGCGAGGGAATGGGGTCAAGTGGACAGGTGGTTGGGCAGGAGGACATGAGAAGTGCTGAGATATCCTCCTCAGAGACCAGAGCAAAGGAAGACATAGAAGAGGGGGCAGGGAGTTATGGAGTGAATGGGGTTGAGTGGTTAGTGGAGGAGGGCAGTGAAGAGATTTCTAGCCTTAGTTTAGCAATCTTATCAGTGAAGTAGTCAGCAAAGCAGACAGCGGTGAGATCCATGGAAGGTTGGGTGGACGTGGGGCGCATTAACAGATTGAACGTGTGAAACAGACGTCTAGAATCATGAGAAAAGGTAGAGATAAGGGTCAAGAAATAAGACTGTTTAGCAAGAGATAGAGTGAGACTGTAGGAGCAGAGCAGCAATTTGTAATGGAGGAAGTCAGCTGGAGTACGAGATGCGGCACCTGGATTGAAAAACATACTTAAGGCTGAATGGAAATAGTGTACACGGTCTTATCTTCTTTACAGCATGGTTGCAGCTCATTCTGCAGGTTAGTTTAATTTTTAGGAACAACAACATAGAGTTCAGAACATATCAGTGTACTGGTAGAGTACTGAAATAGTAAAAACTATAAACATTGCCATCTATAGTCACATCTGTATCTATAACATAAAACAGTAAGGGCCATATTACATTCCTCGCGCATCGGTTTTGCGCGCACATGAATGCGCATTTGCGCGAGGACAAAACCATTTGCGGAGAACATCGTATTTCAACGTTCGCGTAAACGATGCGCGTTATCGTTTAACGCGGATGGACTTGCGCAAGCGTGATGAACTGTGCGCGTCCTATACTTAACATTGTGAGCGCAAATGCGTTAAGCGGATGGTATTTCAATAGATGCGCAACTTCCTACGAACGACGTTTGCGCGCATAATTTTAACGTCTTTGAAAACCTGGTGTTAACTGCAAATCTGAACGTTCTGGCCGAACCAAAATATACCAGCACGAAAAAAAAAATACAGCACAGTATAGTTACACATTCTACACATACCTAAACAATAAAATTAATAAATTGTTTAAATCATTTTTTGGCTGCAGCATATATATGCAGATTGACTTTGACAGGCACAACAAACTAACTTTGGAAAATGATGGTTCTTAATTCTGATTGCCCACCGATTTCTGTGCGCAATGTCAATGCGTGCACGATTTTGCTTTTTTATTATCATTCATTGGACCTCATATGTAAATTTCAGACATTGTCGCTCAGTAGTTTATTTGCAAACAGCATTTCACTTTTCAAACATTCAAGCGTACTGTTTCTTTTTTTTCTTCACCTCCTTCGTCTGTGGTGACAGATTTTTGCGGTGGCTGTGCTGCGCGTGATCTGCTCCTGTTTGGGTTTTCCCAGCGTTTTCGGCGGGTTAATCCAGATGTTTGCGGGTTTCGGGGTGCGTTTGCCGTCGCTTTGCGGTGAGTTGTCACTGTTGTTTAACACTTCGGATCAGGTTTCAAATAAACAGGATTTGTAGCCACGGTGAATGTTTCATCACCAACGAATGGAAATTGTATGGCCAACACACAGGACAGGGTATACCTGAAATAGGCCAGACGGTATGCAAGGACGCATCATGACACAAGGCCTTGTCATTATCATTCATTCATTGGATGTTCTATGTAAAACCCACACATTTTACTTCTGTATCTTGTTCCACACAGCGTTTCAGTAACGGTCGACCTTTTCGCAAACATCGCAGACATTGGAAATGTGCCATATTTACTAAAGGCCGATGTTCAATGGGAACTCATGTTCGACTCGAACCGGCAGCCCATCCCTATCTGTAAGTACGTAAGCATTTTAAATGTAATGATATTCCTATGCTTGTAATATCGGTTATCATTGTGAGTTGGTAGATTTGTGCAAATCTGTGTGTGTAGCTGACTCCTCTCACTGTCCAAGACTGTAGGTGCCTCTGAGTGACAAGCTCACGATAACACTCTTGTCACCTGCATACTTACACAAGCACGCTCATGCAACACATTCACTCACAAATAACTGATGACGCCAACAACAAGGTTTGATGACTAAACTCTTTTTCTTTTATTTTCAATGGCACCATAAAATATTGCTTAACAAATAAAAAGATTATCAAAAAATAAAATGATTATGAAAATCAAACTACAAATTTGTATACTCGGGCGTGTCATCGTCCAGTAATTCGGACAGGTAGCCAGAATATGTGCTGCTGGCAGATGGTTGAGGGCCTGCTTCGTCACATATTGGTGGTGGCTGCTGTGGATGCAGGATGCTGTCTACAGTTTGCAGCGTCCGGACCCGGAAGTGGATGGTCTGCTTCATATCCATCCTTCGCAGCATGGGCAGGAGTGTTTTGAGGAAGGCCATGTGGTCATCCTCATCTACATGGCCAGTAGCAGCAGCTGCCGCAGGACCTGCCACACCTTCGGCCTCTGCTGCTCCCACCTCAGCCTCCGCACCTCCGGTCGGAGTCTCCACCTCTCCCTCTGGCTCAACGCTGGTCCCAGCTGCACGGGGCTCCACACCTTAGTCCAGGAACGACAGTAGTGCTGCAAATCTATAAGGGTGTGGACACTTGGCCCCTGAGCTGGACGGTCAGGCTTGCAACTTCCGCACGTGACGTATGTAGTTGTCACGTACAGTCCTCCACTTTGTCATGACGTCTTGCACTAGAAAGCAATAAGAATGACATAAGGAATGTTAATAGAATGTGATCATGACCAAGAACATCTAATTTTTCTTACAGGTATCTTGCAAGTGGCTGCAGTCTGCAAGATCTTCACTTAAATTTTGGGATTGGACGAACAACAATGGGCAAGGGGCAGGGGTGGATCCAGACACAGGTTTCGGGGGGCATTCTACCAGTTTTGGCCAGGGGGTATTCTACCAGTTTTGGGTTCACAGTGCCAGGTGGATATAATTGCCCCCAGCTCACATGTATACATATATATATGTATGTGTTGTCTCCCAGCTCTCACCTCCTCTGCTGGCTGCAAGGCCCGAGGCTCCGCTGGCGTTCTTCTCTCTACAAAGCAAGCGGATGCTGGCATGCAGCTTGGCTGCTCGCCGGGTAACACCAGACCAGTCGCGCAGCCGCGTTCTCGTGAGATCGCCGCTGGTCAGGTGGTTACCATCCCAGGTGAGTGGCCACGCTGCATGCCAGCGGCCGCTCACCTCATAGCGAGCAGAGGACGCTGGGCCCAGCGGCGGCGATCTTCTCGGGAGGAGGGGCCTTTACCCCGTTGCCCCCCCTGGATCCGCCCCTGGCAAGGTGGTGCGACACATGTGTCAAACTATTTGGGACATCCTGAATGAGAAATGTATCCATTCACCGACTGAAAATACATGAGCCGATATAGCGGAGGGTCTGTCGATTCAGAGATTCCTTTGCAAATGATTTCTGTACTGCTTGCGTTCACGTGCCATGGCAGCTTGGGAGAAATTCAAATGTAAACTTTGTTCTCACTGTTTGTGCATTCATACAGAACATGTTGCTAAATACCTGTACGTTTTTGTATATAGTCATTGTAAGTTCATTTGTTTTACGCTTCTGTTGGGTTAGGGTCAGGCGAACGCATTCTGTGCGGATTGTCTGTCCGTGCACAACGGATGTATTTTCTGACTGACGACAAGGTAGTGGCCACACGGTCCGTTCTTGTGACTGACGTTTTGTTGACTGATGTAGTAGGGAATAGGGATGAGCCGAACACTCCCCGAGTTCGATTCGAGCCCGAACTTCCCATTTGTTCGGGACCGAACCCGAACTTGAACCCCATGCAAGTCAAAGGGGCTGAAAATTCAGTTTTTTAGAGTGCCCTCCAAGAGGGCATATATGCTACATATTTGCCATAAAAGGTGTATGGGGGTCCGGGTAGTGCCCTTGGGGACAGGAAACAAGGACAAAAAGTAAAAAAAAAAAAAGTTTTTAAAAGGGACAGTGAGCTTTCCATGAAATAAGGTTTAAAAATAAAAACCAAAAATTCCTTCAACTATCGTGCCTAGGAGGTCCCCAAAATGTGCCCATGAAGTGGCGGATTTCTAGGATGTATAGAAACACTTAAAAACAAAAAAAATGAAGTTTCATATGACGGTAAATGCTTTTCCTTTAATCTATCCATAAACAACTGCTTGGGGCGGCGGCCTGTATGAAAAGACATTTTAGGACGCGCAGAAAACGTTTAGTGATTTTTTTTGGCTAAATTATTGTGAAACTTATGCAGGCTTTGGATGAAAGTAACAATAGGTGCTTTAAAATTGGGCTTTTAGCGTCGGCAACAGTGCCGTCACACCGTAACCCCTCTGAGGATATGAATCTGATACAGGCGTCAGTGGCAGTGCACCCAGATATTGTGCCTTTAGTGCCAGGCATGCAAGTACTATCATACAGTAACCCCATGTGGTATTGTGGAAGAATGCAGGGGTGGACCATGCGGTCCTATATTAAAAAGATATGAATCTGGGAATGGGCGTCAGTGCACCCAGATATTCTGCCTTTGGTGCAAGACTGCCAGGGCAGCAAGTATCATCATACAGTAACCCCTCTGTGGTATGGTGGAAGAGTGCAGGGGTGGACCATGTGGTCCTATATTGAAAAGTTTTTGATCTGGTAATGGGCGTCAGTGCACCCAGATATTGTGCCTTTAATGCCAGGCCAGCAAGTATCATCATACAGTAACCCCTCTGTGGTATTGTGGAAGAATGCAGGGTTGGACCATGCGGTTAAAAAAAAAAAAAAAAAAGATATAAATCTGGCACAGGCATCAGTGCAGCCAAATATTGTGCCTTTCATGGCAGCAAGTGCCTTCACACCGTAACCCTTTTGTGGTATTTTGGAAGAGTTCAGTGCTGGAGGTTTTGTGAATGCAGAAGAGGACATCCCCTATCTATTCCATTGCTTCAGCATCAGGGGATTGATAGCTGCTGATCCAGAACTGATTCATTTTTATAAATGTCAGCCGGTCTACAGAGTCGGTGGACAGACGCACTCTTTTGTCTGTGACAAAACCTCCAGCGGCACTGAACGTCCTTTCGGAAAGCACGCTAGATGAAGGGCAACCTAGTAGCTGCATAGCATATTGGCTAAGTTCTGGCCAGTGATCCAATCTCAACACCCAGTAAGCCAGTGGATCATCTGCTGGAAAGGTATCCAGGTCTGCCCTTGCCCCTAGGTAGTCCTGCACCATATGGTGAAGACGCTGGCAATGGGTGCCTACATTTGACGTCCTTGGGCGTCGTGGACTAAAAAAATTTAAAAAAGCATCAGTCAAGCGGCCCTGGCCTTCACCGCTATTCCTCTGATCACCCGCAGCCTCAGAAGCACGTGTGTCACCACTTGGTAATCTACCAGTGCCTGGAAAGGTGTTACACAAGTGTCGCTTTAGAGCGTCCTCAAGTTTTTTCATCCTGTGCTCCCTCTGTGCGGGCAGGATGAGCTCTGCAACTTTCCCCTTGTATCGTGGACCAAGAAGGGTTGCCAACCAGTAATGATCCCTCTCCTTGATAGCACGAATCCTGGGGTCCTTTAGCAGGCTTTGCATCATTAGGGAGCCCATGCAGCGTAGGTTGGAGGTGGCATTAGCTGCCGAGTCTTCCTGGTCAATGAGGATGACCGTATCGTGCACTTCCTCCTCCCAGCCACGCACAAACCCTTCTGTTTCTGGGCACACAAAACGCTCCCTTGAGGAATCCCCACCTTCAATGCCCCCACTACTTAAATAGTCCTCCTCATCCTCCTCCTGTCTGATCCGAGTAGGACCCGCTGGAATGCTGTCTGCGGAAAGACTGGGGCCTTGAGAGCTAGGGAAGGCCTCCTCTTCCTCCCGCTGCTCTGCCTCTAGAGCCACATCTATAATTCCCCGCAGAGTGTGCTCCAGCAGGAACACTAAAGGAATTGTGTCACTGATGCATGCACTGTCCCTGCTCACCATCCTCGTTGCCTCCTCAAATGGTGACAGTACAGTGCATGCATCCTTGATCATCAGCCACTGCGGGGGGGGGGGAAAAAACAAGTTGACCTTAACCTGTCCTTGTGCCATACTCACACAGGTACTCGTTGATGGCCCTCTGCTGCTTGTGCAGATGCTGCAGCATTGCTAATGTCGAGTTCCACCTGGTGGGCATGTCACAGATCAGACGGTTTGTGGGAAGGTGGAATTCTCTTTGAATTTCTGCCAGACGAACGCTTGCTGGGAATGACCATCTGAAGTGGCTGCAGACTTTTCTGTCCTGGATGAGAAGCTCTGGCAGCCCTGGGTACTTGGTTAGGAAACGCTGTACCACCAGATTTAGGACGTGTGCTAGGCATGGTACATGCGTCAATTTACCCTTGCGTAGAGCGGAGAGAAGGTTGCTGCCATTATCGCAGACGATCATTCCCAGCTCAAGCTGGTGTGGTGTTAAACATCTCTGCACCTGCCCCTGCAGAGCTGACAAAATTTCTGACCCGGTGTGGCTCCTGTCCCCTAAACAAACCAGCTCAAGCACAGTATGGCATCTTTTTGCTTGAGCCATTGCGTAGACCCTGTCAGGCGTCGGTTTAACTGCCACTTCGCCAGAGAAGGAGGAGGAGCAGGAGGAGGAAGAGGTGGTGGTGGTGGAGCAGACAGACCTCATACAAGCAGCTTTCTGGAGGCGTGGTGGATGAACAAGCTCCAGCACAGAGCCCTGTCTTGGATCCCTCCCAGCTGCAATCAGAGTTACCCAGTGTGCCGTGAAGGAAATATAACGACCCTGTCCATGTGTCACGGATGGCTCTGTTCTGGGGCGCCTGGCAGCAGATTCCTCGCTGCTCGCTGGCCAGGCGCCGACTAATAACGCCACCGGGTGCGCTCACGTGGGACGCCGGGGGGCGGAGCCTGGCGTTATGACGCGGACCCGCCGGGTTTAAAACCCGGCTTCACTAGTTCGCCGGTGCCCTGACGTGGTATTCACTTCCCGCAGAGCTCTTGTGTTTCTTTGGCTAATTTATCTGTGTATGACTCCTGGCATTGGCAAACGAACCATTCTGTGTATGACCCTTGGCATTGGCAAACGAACCATTCTGTGTATGACCCTTGGCATTGGAAAACGAACCATTCTGTGTATGACCCTTGGCATTGGAAAACGAACCATTCTGTGTATGACCCTTGGCATTGGAAAACGAACCATTCTGTGTATGACCCTTGGCATTGGCAAACGAACCATTCTGTGTATGACTCCTGGCATAGGCAAACGAACCATTCTGTGTATGACTCCTGGCATTGGCGAACGAACCATTCTGTGTATAACTCTTGGCATTGGCGAACGAACCATTCTGTGTATAACCCCTGGTATTGGCAAACGAACCACCCTGTGTATAACCCCTGGTATTGGCAATTACTCCTCTCACGGTTCTGCTCTTAACTTTGGTACCAAGGTCAGTCTATGTGGCACCCTAAGCACACATCAGGCTACCTCTGAAATTACTAAGGTCCTAGGGAGAACGAGTACTCTGTTATGTACCTCTGTCTGGTATTTACCCTTGCTTATATATTGTCTGGTTAATTATCTATCTAGTTGTGCCGACCATTCAAGGATCGGAAGGGTAGAGAGCGGTCTACGTAAAGGGACCACTATCTTGGTATTCAGGGGGATTCGTGACACCATGCTTGCCGGACCACGTGTCTAAAGTGACATGCACCTTGCTGCTGACTGCCTTTCCCAATGACTGGATAACATTATCTTCCACGTGCTGGTATAGTGCTGGAATGGCCTTCCGTAAAAGTAATGGCGTTTTGGAACCTGCCACTGTGGTACAGCACCTTCAGCAAATTCACGGAAGGGAACAGAGTCCACCAGCTGGAAAGGCAGCAGCTGCAATGCGAGTAATTTTGCTAAACTGGCATTTAGACGCTGTGCTTGGGGATGGTTGGGACTATATTTTTTCTTTCGCTGCAGCAGCTGCGGCAACGTAATCTCACTGCGTAAATCTTCAGCTACTGGGATGATGTCACATTGTGAGGAAGGACCTGCTGGTACATCCATTACTGCATCATCCCTGTCGGTGGAGGTTGTAGGCAATGACATGGCATGGCAATGACAAAATTTGCCCAATCAGGACTCTGAGCGGTGATTGGCATAGTGTTGAACCAGTCTTGCACCAGACCTGTGGTCAGGTGCAAGGCTGTAGCCAATTACGAGCTTCAGGCCAGTGGGAAAATGCATTGTGGTCCATTGTGGTCGAACATGCGGCGAACACCCGGAAATGTTCGGTGTTCGCGATCTACTCGAACAGGCTAAGTTCGGGTTGAGCCCCGAACCGTCCGAACACGAACAGCTCATCCCTAGTAGGGAAAATAAATTAACATTTTGTCCGTCACAAATGTTGGACGCATAAATGCAGTCCGTCTGACTATGTGCCATCACTCACACACAAAGCTACGTGACAGTTGCTGACGTGACCCACTCTGCACGTCCGTTCTAGTGGTTTTACATTCTTGCCTAACTTGTGTCTGTTTGCTGCCTCAAATAAATAAATTATTTAACAGATACATAACAGATACAAGTTTCCGCCTCTTTTCTGGGTCTGTCAAGGTCTGATAGTCTGGGTACATCGCGATGCACACTGCCAGCCATGCTTCCTCCTTCTCAGTCTTGCACCTGTGGGCGACGTGTTTTCTGTCCCAAATCACTGGGTGTTGCTCCACAATTGGGATCAGAAGCTTGGCATCCATGTTGCCTACAGACAGCTCACACCTCTACTCCTGCAGCAACGCTCAACGCTGGTGCGCAGCTGAAATGATGCTTTTCCCGCCTTTCCTTGCCGGCGCGTGTCAATATATAGCGCAAAACGCTATTTTTTCCTAGCTCTGTCAATAATCACCGTCACTCTGTTGTCTTCCGTCAAAACTTTGATTTTGTGCGCAGTCCGCACAAAAAATGCGGTCGTCTGACGGACTTGCGTTAAACTTATTGTTATTGCGCGCATTTTTGCGCGTCGGTGTTACGAACGTTATTTCTTGAAGGACGGAAAAATGCGCTCGGATCAAAATACCATGTAAATTTTCACGCGATCACGTTTTTTTGTGCGCAAACAAATTTGCACTACGCGAGCGCAATTGCGCAGAGAATGTAATATAGCCCTAAGACGGCGGCGTGTCCATTGCCACGCCGCCGTCTGCGCATGCGCGCGCAACCAGCGTACTGCTGGCTGCGCATCCAACCGCCGCGGCACAGCCTGCGTGTGTCAGCATAATATGCTGGCGGCGTGCCAAAACGCCTCACAGGCAGGCTTCACTCACAGACGCCGTGAGGGCTGAAGAGGACCCACCCACAGATGTCAGGACGTGCAGCCCCCGGACCACACTGCCAACGGAGCCAGTCAGTTACTTGCCGGAGGACGCCAGGGATGCGGGGCTCCTGCGCCCCGACACAACGGCATCCCGGAAACTTCGCCTTCTCATCCCTGATCCAGGCTCTGCTGAGGGCAGGGGCGTACCTAGGGGGGCGGGGACGGCCCACACCAGGTGGCACCACCCCCTAGGCTGACACTACAAAAAAAATGTTTTTCTTTTTTTTTTTACTTTTGCAAAGCATTTTACCAGGAAGGATACATTGAGATTTCACTAATTTTCAAGTATGTCCTGGGTAGGCAAGGCCTGGACTCGCACTTTCCAGGGGGCAGCAAAAACCTCACCACTAAAGGGGTTGCTCACAGAGCACCAAAATTACGCCAACATTTTGGTGTGCTGTTGTTCCCTGCACTTCGGGGAATAAAATTTCCCCACCCTGCAGTGAATTCACCATTCACTGCAGGGTCCCCAAAGTGCAGGGAGTCGGTCGCTGAATGCCCCCACCGCAAACTGGTGGCCTGCTGTTTTCAAAAAAACTACTGAATGAAAATGTCTGGAATTTACATATAAGATCCTATGATTGATAATAAAAAGTTCTGTTACAGAAGAAAGAAAAACCGCTATTAAAAAAAAGGGGGAAAAAGTTTGCCGAAAAAAATTCTGAAAAATGACTAAAATGTACTAAAAAAAAATCGATAAATAACGACTTTTTTACTGCAGATTAAAATAATAAATGGTTTATTAGATATTGCATAAAAACGGGAATATTTTAACATTGAAACCTATGGGGTTTGCATGAATAATCCTGCTGATTGAAACCACCGAACATCAGGGCATTTCACTAACATTTCTCTGCTGTTCGGTGACTCTGAATAGGTTAACCATTACTTCTCTATGGGGATTTGCACTGCCTTCGAACAGGCACCGTACTTGCTGGCAGTTCGCCAAAATTTGTGTGTGAGCATATCACAGAGCAGTGGTGTACTTAGGGGAGTGGCGGGGGCGGGTCACCCCAGGTACCAGTGATTATTGGGGTGTCATTAGGGGGTACTAGGAAATGCCACTGTCACTGTGTGTCAGCTTTGAGGTGTGTTCTCAAACAACGAGCAGCGGAGCAGGGCGTTTGCATTAGGAATAAAATCGAATATAATAAAAATCCCCCTCTCCTCCCTCCATAGCTCCTCCCCTGCCCGGCAGCAGCTCTAGGAGAGGGGAGGGGGATGTGATTTGTGTGCAGAGAGAGAAGATGACAGTAAACAGTGGGTAAGGGGGGTATCAGCAGAATATGAAGCCCTGTCTGCTTACTGCTGTTTAAAGTGGAACTTTCCTTAACCAGCACTGCAGTGATAGAAATTTGACATTGAGCTGCCTGGCTCCTGGTGAGGTCCTGCATAGAGGGGGTCAGGCTGCATTCACTGCATCACCAGTGAATAGGCAGCCCAGGGTAAACAGGGACAGGGAGTCTTAAAAAAGTGGAAAAGTAAAGAAAACATACCATAGCAGCATCTTATACCTACAAAACACACACCCATTCTCTGCTCAGCAACTCCAATCCACAAAACCAGCCACCCAGCACACACACACAACTCCCATCACACAAAACCAGCCACTCGCACACACAACTCCCATCACACAAAACCAGCCACCCACACGCACAACTCCCATCACACAAAACCAGACATCCACACACAACTCCCATCACACAAAACCAACCAACCCACAACCCCCATCACACACCAGCCACCAACACACAACCCAGCCAACAATACACATCTCAAATCACACAAAACAAGCCACCCCAACACACACACACAACTCCCATCAACAAAACAAGCCACATTTGTACTTTAGTTCATAGCATGTGAGTTTGCAAAATCACTTAAAAATAACAATTATTAAAAAAAATCTACACTCGCCTCTTATTGCACAGCACAGAGGACACATGATCCACCATCGGCAGATTCATAATATATCATTATTATATGTATACACTAGCTTTTGCACGCGTCTTCGCTCTCGTGGATTTTATGATTGGTTAAAATAGTTTTTTAAAAGAGACATGAGGTTTTTTTGGTAGAACCCCCCCCCTTTCCCCCCACTTGGGATTTTTGGAAAATTGTATTCACATCCTTTTCTCCCACGCCCCTTAACTGGATTTTCGGAAAATGGTAAAACATGGTTTTTTTTTTGCACGAAGATTGTAAATATCGAATTTCACACCTGTAACATCATTGGTTTTTGAAATATAGGTATAGTAATAAAGGTATTCATCCCCCTTCCCCCCCCCACTGGATTTTTGGAAAATGGTAAAATACGTGTTTTATTTTCAAGACAAATCTAAATACCAATTTTCATGTCTGTAACATCTTCTGTTTTTGAGATATAGGTATCCTGTTGAAAAGTATTCACCCCCCCCCTTTTTTTTCACCCACCACGTGGGATTCTTGGAAAATGGAAAAACATGTGTTTATTTATTTTTCAAGAAGATTGTAAGTGCCAAATTTCACACCTTTTTTTGGTTTTTGGAAATATAGGTATACTGATGAAAGTATTCAACCCCCTTTTTTCCCCCTCCCACTGAATTTTTGGAAAATGGTAAAATAGGTGTTTTTTGTTTCTCAAGACAAATCTAAATACCAATTTTCACGTCTGTAACATCTTCTGTTTTTAAGATATAGGTATCCAGTTTAAAATATTCAACCCCCTTTTTTTGCCCCAGTTGAATTTTTGAAAAAAGGTAAAATATGTGTTTTTTATTTTTCAAGAAGAATCTAAACACCGATTTTCATGTCTGTAACATCTTCTGTTTTTGAAATATAGGTATTGTGTTTAAAATATTCAACCCTTTTTTTCACCCCTTAGGGGCGGAGTTTCCAAAAATCCTTCCTTAGTGGGTGCCCACATCATAAAAACAGTGCACCTTCAAAATTTCACGTTCCTAGATTAAACGGTTTCAGCTGGGCGTTGATGACTCAGTCAGTCAGAACTTTCGCGTTTATGATAAAAATATTCAACCCCCTTTTTCACCCCTTAGGGGCGGAGTTTCCTAAAATCCTTCCTTAGTGGGTGCCTACATCATAAAAACAGTGCACCTTCGAAATTTCACGTTCCTAGGTTAAACAGTTTCAGCTGGGCGTTGATGAGTCAGTCAGTCAGAACTTTCGCGATATATATATATATATATATAGATCATGTCCTTCCAGAATGCTATAACTAAAAATATTTTTGAAAACATTAAAAAAGTGCGTCTGATTTTTTTTTTTTACATTTTAAAGTTGGGGGGGTGCCAAATATAGGATCTGCCCCGGGTGCCAAATGTCCTAGGTACGCCCCTGGCTGAGGGACTCTGCAGGAGCGAGCGCTGCAGGTCTTCAAGATGCCCCGCAGGGTGAGGAGTCCAGTGCCCCGCTAACACCATCATCAGAGCCAGAGGCCACAAATCGGGGTGGAGCCTCCCAGTGTGAATTCATGGGGTGACACGGGGTCTATGTACATTCTGTTCCCGTGAGTTTACAATCTAGGGGGCCTGATCCCAGGAGTTTACAATCTAAAGGGGGCCTGATCCCGTGAGTTTACAATCTAAGGAGGCCTGGTCCCATGAGTTTACAATCTATGGGGTCCCATGAGCTTGCAATCTATCCCATGCGTTTACAATCTAAGGGGTCCCATAAATTTACAACCTATCCCATGAATTTACAATCTATCCCATGAGCTTGCAATCTATCCCATGAATTTCCAATCTAAGGGGTCCCATAAATTTACAATCTATCCCATGAGTTTACAATCTATCCCATGAGCTTGCAATCTATCCCATGAATTTCCAATCTAAGGGGTCCCATAAACTTGCAATCTATCCCATGAATTTACAATCTAAAGGGTCCCATGAATTTACAATCTAAGGGGTCCCATGATTTTACAATCTAAGTGGTCCCATGATTTTACAATCTAAGTGGTCCCATGAGCTTACAATCTATCCCATGAGTTTACAATCTAAAGGGTCCCAAGATCTTAAAATCTATCTCATGAGCTTACAATCTATCCCATGCGTTTACAATCTAAGTGGTCCCATGAGTTTACAATCTATCCCATGAGTTTACAATCTATGGGGTCCCATGAGCTTGCAATCTATCCCATACGTTTCCAATCTCAGGGGTCCAATAAATTTACAATCTATCCCATTGTCAGGGTGGCACCAGGCGTGAGCCGAGGTGGGACCCAAAGTTCAGTATAAATCCCAGGCGCTGGGGTTGAACAGGTTAATGAAGACACTGGATACAATGAAGCAGGTAAATAAAGGATATATTGAAACTGTGGCAGATGAAGAACACACAGGGCTTGATAACAGCAGATATGGTGAAGGTGTAGCACAGTAAACCAGTGGTCTCTCCAGGTACTGCAGAATGGAGTGCACAGCAATAGAGGAATAAGCAGTCTCTGGTAGCAGAATGGTACCTGGAACCAACACAGTGGTTTACTTCAGAAACTGGATACTAGAAGGAACAGTCCAGGAAAATAAACAGCGGCAACAGGATCAGGCTTGCAGAGATGTGCAGGAGCTCAGGAAGGGGATCTTCTCCGTAGCAATGCAAGATGAACAATGCCAGATCGTAGAGGAAAGGGCGTGACCAGGCTTTAAGCAATCACTCAGGTATCCAGAGCAAAAAGTTAACCCTTGAGTAGGTGCAAACAGTCTCCCAGACTAGCCACAGCAGGCTCCAAGGGTTGGGGCATGACAGTACCCCTCTCCTTACAAGTGTCACGGATGGCTCTGTTCTGGGGCGCCTGGCAGCAGATTCCTCGCTGCTCGCTGGCCAGGCGCCGACTAATAACGCCACTGGGTGCGCTCACGTGGGACGCCGGGGGGCGGAGCCTGGCGTTATGACGCGGACCCGCCGGGTTTAAAACCCGGCTTCACTAGTTCGCCGGTGCCCTGACGTGGTATTCACTTCCCGCAGAGCTCTTGTGTTTCTTTGGCTAATTTATCTGTGTATGACTCCTGGCATTGGCAAACGAACCATTCTGTGTATGACCCTTGGCATTGGCAAACGAACCATTCTGTGTATGACCCTTGGCATTGGCAAACGAACCATTCTGTGTATGACCCTTGGCATTGGCAAACGAACCATTCTGTGTATGACTCCTGGCATTGGCAAACGAACCATTCTGTGTATGACTCCTGGCATTGGCAAACGAACCATTCTGTGTATAACTCTTGGCATTGGCGAACGAACCATTCTGTGTATAACCCCTGGTATTGGCAAACGAACCACCCTGTGTATAACCCCTGGTATTGGCAATTACTCCTCTCACGGTTCTGCTCTTAACTTTGGTACCAAGGTCAGTCTATGTGGCACCCTAAGCACACATCAGGCTACCTCTGAAATTACTAAGGTCCTAGGGAGAACGAGTACTCTGTTATGTACCTCTGTCTGGTATTTACCCTTGCTTATATATTGTCTGGTTAATTATCTATCTAGTTGTGCCGACCATTCAAGGATCGGAAGGGTAGAGAGCGGTCTACGTAAAGGGACCACTATCTTGGTATTCAGGGGGATTCGTGACAACAAGGTGCACTACGGGCACCTAGGGCATATAGTCTCGACCAGAAGAGCAGCAAGGAGATCACCACCAACAGTCAGAATCGGAGTCAGGATCACTGTACATATCTCCATGGGCAAGCAGTGCCTTTTCAAAGACCTCCAAGTCCTCCTTCCGGACTAATGTCCCGTTAGACGCCCAGACACAGCCCTCAGGAGTAGGACTGTCAATGGGTGGCAAGGGCGTGAGGGGCGTGCAGGTGGCAATGCCCACGGTGATAGGTGATGGATCCTCCACTTTGACTGCCAGGTGCTGCTCGTAAGCAGCAAGTTCAGAATCAGGCACAATGAAGCCATCAGAGGCTAACGAAAAAGTCTTGACCCCCTCAGGTGGGCAATATTGAACATGTTGAGGTAGGTTGTCACAACCATAGAACCCACACTTGGATACAGGTTCTTTGATCAGGGCCCCAATTTGTCTCCCAGGACCACCATGAGGATGCCTAGCGGTCTGGAGAGTCATGGTGGGGGCTACCAGGATGGGAGCAACCTCCATGGGTACCAGAGGGTCAGTGTCAATGGGTAAGCTGGACTCCATAGCAATGGTTCCCGCTTCAGGAGGCAGGGTCTCCAAGGGCAAAGAAGATTCTGGGGGCATTACCTCCATGTCCTCAATAATGGAGTCTTCTGTAATACTCTCCTCTTCCGAGGAGACGTCACTGAACGCAGGCCTCTTGGAAAAAGGGGCCTGGCGAGGCCTGGCTCTAGCTGGAGGTTTGCAAGACCTGGCATCGGCTGGAGGTTTGCGTGACTTGTCAGCAGCTGGAGTCTGGCGTGGCACGGTAGCAGCTAGAGGCTTGCGAGACTTGGCAGTGGCTGGAGGCTTGCATGGCACAGTAGCGGCTGGAGGCTTGCGTGGCACAGTAGCGGCTGGAGGCTTGCGTGGCACAGCAGCGGCTGGAGGCTTGCGTGGCACAGCAGCGGCTGGAGGCTTGCGTGGCACAGCAGCGGCTGGAGGCTTGCGTGGCACAGCAGCGGCTGGAGGCTTGCGTGGCACAGCAGCGGCTGGAGGCTTGCGTGGCACAGCAGCGGCTGGAGGCTTGCGTGGCACAGTAACGGCTGGTCTGATGGGACAAAAATTTATTTGGTGCGAGTCCGCCCCGCAGTAGTAGCACAGATTCAGCCTCCTACGTCTTTCTTTCTGTGACTCCACTGAGGTTCTACACTGAGGTAGGAAACCATTAGTCTCAGTAGGTTGCTGTGATTCTCTGCTCCAGGGTGTGGGCCTGGCAAGGCCAGGTGGATTGGAAAATGAGTCCATCAGATTCCACACTTCTTCTACCACAAGGAGCAGCTTATAAACAATGTCTTCCAGTGCAGGTAGTTTCCCCACGGGCCTGATATGAGGATCTGGCATTATGTCCGGGTGGCACCAGGCGTGAGCCGAGGTGGGACCCAAAGTTCAGTATAAATCCCAGGCGCTGGGGTTGAACAGGTTAATGAAGACACTGGATACAATGAAGCAGGTAAATAAAGGATATATTGAAACTGTGGCAGATGAAGAACACACAGGGCTTGATAACAGCAGATATGGTGAATGTGTAGCACAGTAAACCAGTGGTCTCTCCAGGTACTGCAGAATGGAGTGCACAGCAATAGAGGAATAAGCAGTCTCTGGTAGCAGAATGGTACCTGGAACCACACAGTGGTTTACTTCAGAAACTGGATACTAGAAGGAACAGTCCAGGAAAATAAACAGCGGCAACAGGATCAGGCTTGCAGAGATGTGCAGGAGCTCAGGAAGGGGATCTTCTCCGTAGCAATGCAAGATGAACAATGCCAGATCGTAGAGGAAAGGGCGTGACCAGGCTTTAAGCAATCACTCAGGTATCCAGAGCAAAAAGTTAACCCTTGAGTAGGTGCAAACAGTCTCCCAGACTAGCCACAGCAGGCTCCAAGGGTTGGGGCATGACACCCATCAATTTACAATCTAAAGGGTCCCATGATTTTACAATCTATCCCATGAGTTTACAATCCATCCCATGAGCTTGCAATCTATCCCATGAATTTCCACTCTAAGGGGTCCCATAAGCTTGCAAACTATCCCATGAGTTTACAATCTATGGGGTCCCATGAGCTTACAATCTATCCCATGAGTTTACAATCTATCCCATGAGTTTACAATCTATCCCATGAGTTTACAATCTAAGGGGTCCCATGGGTTTACAATCTATCCCACGAGTTTACAATCTAAGTGGTCCAATGAGTTTACAATCTATCCCATGAGCTTACAATCAATTTGGTCCCATGCGCTTACAATCTATCCCATGAGCTTACAATCTAAGTGGTCCCATGAGCTTACACTCTAATTGGTCCCATCAGTTTACAATCTATCCCATGAGCTTACAATCTAAGTGGTCCCATGATCTTTTTTTTTGTAAATAAATGTTTTTATTTATTTTTTTCCACAATAAACAGAGATATACGAAATTTGTACATTTATCAAAGTCATCAGCTCGCAGGCTGGGTGGTGTTATCATCATAAAACATCATGTAACGTTTAAATTCCAGTTAGATGTCAGACCGTGAATTCTAATTATCAGCATCAAATGAGAATAATGTGTAGGAATCACGTGAAGAGGGGTGTTTGAACGAATACCAAAAAGGGGTTGGGGAGGGGGGGAAATGGCCTGGGAGTGGGGGCAAACCCCTACTGGACACAAAGACAGCAAAACAGTGCATTGACGATATATTAAGAGTTGAGAGGGCCTTAAGAACGAATGAAGTCGGTTACATCATCACGCTAGCTTAATTATAGTAACCGGGCATGAAATTCCAATCCTCCCGATTGGAGAATCCAAGTACTCCAGATCTGAGTGTATTGGGCTGTCATACCGTTCATAGAGTAGTAAAGGTTTTTCGACTCTATGAAGCTCCTCCATTTTAGAAAGCCAAAGATGCAAGGGAGGGCTCACCCTTTGTTTCCAAAATAGGGGTATTAGGCTTTTGGCAACATTCAGTATGCGGAGACAAACTGATTTTTTGTAACCTGAAGTAGTATATTGCACATGATGTAATAGTATGGTAGCTGGTCGGAAATCAGGAGGAGGTTCTATGAACAGTTGAGTGATTTTATGTATCTTTTCCCAATCAGGGCGAATTACCGGGCATGACCACCATATGTGGATTGCCTAACCCGGGCTTTCACCACAGCGCCAACACTCATCCGACATATCAGGAAACGCGTGACAGGGGGTCTTATACCACAGGGACAGCAACTTGTATGCCGTCTCCTGCGTTTTCGATGAGACCGAGCAGTGGTGTCTGAGGTCACAAATTTTCCCCCATTGCGAGCCTGACAGAGTAGTTTCCAACATCATCTCCCAACTGCCCATAAACCTTGGCGGGGGTGTCCTATTTGAGCGCTGGAGGAGTTCGTACAAATAAGACACACCATGGGGCATTAGATCAGCTGTCATGCACTGCCTTTCAAATTCTGTTAAAGGACGGGTCAGTTTCGGTTGTTGGGGTATGGATCTAATAAAGCTAACGAACTGCTGATATCGGAAATATCGTAGGAAAGTCACTGCCCTGTCGCCCAGTATGTCATTAAGCGAGGCAAGTTGTTGGTCTCGAAATATGTCACGAATGCGTGGTGTTTGTGTTCGCAGCAAGTCCGTAAATATCGACGGGGTGTAGGATGTGGGTGTGGAGGCTTGGCACAACAACGGCATAAGCGGCGATGGGTCTGAGGACAGGTCTAAAAGACACATTACTTGATGCTATATTCGTAGTGTAGCTGAAGTGTAAATTAGATCACGTACACGGCGTAACCCTTGCACTTTAGGCAACCAAGGGAGGACAGTGAGAGGAATCCTTGCTTCATCTTGTTCAACCTCCCCCCATGCTTTAAGTTTGCGGGGTTTTGCCCATTCCAGAATACGCTGAAGGTGGCAAGCCGTATGGTACATTGCGAAGTCTGGGATGGCAAGCCCTCCCCGTGTTTTAGGCAGGGTAAGGATGGAAAATTTTAGCCTAGGTCTAGACCCCCTCCATATATAATTCGAGATCTGCGCCTGTAGGTCCCGAAAAAAGGATCGCGGAAGGTCAATGGGAATTGTCTGAAAGAGGTAAAGAATACGCGGGAGTACATTCATTTTGATTGCCTGGACGTGACCCAACCAGGAAATGTGCGGATAATTCCAGGCCTTTAGATCCGTAGTGATAGTCGCAAGCAGGGGCATAAAGTTGTCTCTGAACATTTGAGTATGGTCAGAGGTCAACCAGACTCCCAGGTACTTTATCCTGTCCTCAGCCCATTGGATCGAGAAGTTTGGCCATATGGTTTGAGCCGTCGACCGTGGCGTAGATATGTTTAACAGGAAGGATTTAGCAAAATAAATTTTCAAGTTGGAGAGGTTACCGTATACTTCAAAAGCTTTCAATAAATTGGGCAAGGTCGTTTCTGGTTGAGTCACAAAGAAAAGGAGATCATCTGTGAAGGCAGCTACCCTGTGTTCCGTCCGACCAGTCCGGATCCCCCTGATATCTGGGCTAGCCCTGACAGAAGACAGGAAGGGTTCCAATGCCAATACAAATAACAATGGGGAAAGCGGGCATCCCTGTCTAGTTCCATTCCTTATCTTAAAGGATTCCGTATAGATCCCATTCACACAAATCCGTGCCGTCGGATCCGAATATAAAGCCCAGATCCAGGTGCTTTATGCATAGATTAGGACCTAGTCCAACCTGTGAAAGAGTCGCAAACAAGAATTCCCAGTTTACTCTGTCAAAGGCCTTCTCCGCGTCTGTAGAGAGGAGGAGAAGGCCTTCTCGTCGCCTCGCTGCCCTATGCATGATTCTCAATGCCCATATTGTATTATCCCGTGCCTCCCACCCTGCTACAAATACCACCTGGTCTTGATGTATCAAACCCAGGACATAAGGTGTAAGTCGCGTGGCCAGAATCTTCGCATACAGTTTGAGATCGCAATTTAATAGAGAGATGGGGCGATAGCTTTCACACCGCTCAGCATCTTTACCTTCCTTAGGAATCAAAGATATGTTAGCCGCTTGAGTTTGAGAGGGAATGGCGTAGCCTTCCAAGATGGCGTTAAAAGCCACCGGGAATCTAGGGTAAAGGATTTTCGCAAATCATTTATAATTTTGTAGGGGAAGTCCGTCTGGACCCGGGCACTTGCCTGTTTTAGAAGATTTTACCGCGTCACTCAATTCTTCTATAGTTAAAGGTGAGTCTAACAGTCGGGCTGTATCAGGTGTCATGTGCCGCGTGACGTGTTGTGATAGATAGGCATGAATCTTTTGCGAATGAAGTTTGTGTCCCGCGTCAGTCGCCGGAGTAGGCAGGTCATATAGGGCTGTGAAGTAGGAACGAATTGCAGGGAGAATGCGGTTCGGTAGGTGTTGTGTTTTACCATGGGTGTCTCTGATTTTGGCGATATAAGTAGCCGATTGGCGAGCGCGTAGCATACGAGCCAGCAGTCTCCCACTTTTGTCTCCATGGGCAAAGAAAAATGTCTTGGAACGTAAACAGTGACGGTGATACGTGGAGTTGAGAAGAGTTGCCAGTTCCCGACGTAGGGCTGTCAAGTCAGTTAACTGAGCAGGGTCAAGGGATTCCTTATGTAAAGTCTCCAGATTGTGAATGCGAGCTAAGAGATCAATTGTAGCCGCCTCCCTTTGTTTCTTTTGCTCTGACGCCTTACGAATATAAAACCCACGTATGACACATTTATGCGCTTCCCAGATGGACAATGGAGACACATCCAGCGTTTCATTGTCCTGAAAATATAGAGCTAGGGTCTGCTCACAGTCGTTTGAAGTCGGGGGATCAGTCAGGAGGAAATCATTAAGTCGCCAGGCTGGGACAGTAGGACGATGAAGAGGGGAAAGGAGACGCATTGAAACCGGGGCATGATCAGACCATGTCATAGATCCAATCCGGACCGATTGTAAATCAGGTAAATAATAGTGTAGTAGAAAGAAATAATCCAGTCGGGAATAGATTTGCGCGGGGTGGGAAAAATATGTGTAGTCTTTGTCCTCCGTATGCATCGCCCTCCAACAGTCTACTAATCTGTGTGTATGTAGTAATTTGGAGATAGAGCGAGTGACATGTGAGGGGACAGCTGAGCATCCCGAGGACGTGTCAAGGCGGGGATCCAGTGGAACATTTAAGTCGCCCCCTAGTACCAGACAGCCTTCATAGAACTCAGTGATGAGAGGAAGCAATTTATTTATGTTGTCCTTTGTTTGGTGTGTAAAAGTTTACAAAAGTATATTTGCGTCCCGCTATCTCTCCCTTTACCATTACATAACGGCCATCTTTATTAGGTAGAGTTGCTTGTTGGACAAAGGGGACAGATTTATGAAATAAAATTGCCACGCCCTTAGATTTGGCCACCGCATTGTTACTAAAAAAGCCTACTGGGAACCAGGAATTCGTGAGTCTCGGGGCCGCCCCTTCTCTAAAGTGTGATTCTTGGATAAACACCACTGAGGCACGTGCTTTCTGGAAATCGCGCAGAGCTCCTGAACGTTTCTCAGGTATGTTTAAACCTCGGGCATTTATGGACATTAACGTAAGTGTTTCCTGACGTGCGGCCATGTCAGGGTTTCCTACCGCGACCCCTGGATGGTGCTCCGGTCCCGGGCGTTGGCGGGCATTACGGCGCTCGTGGCGTCCATCGTTCCTCCTCCCTCGTGGCCAGGATGCGGAGTGGACCGCGCATGCGCGCGCCTTTCCGGGCTAACAGTGAACGCCAGACGCCGGAACGCTTAGAACAGCTGACGGCGGCGCACACGTCATCAGAGACTGCCCCGGAGGTTCCCCATAAAGAGTCGCTTGTCCAAGAGTTCGGTACTAGTTTATTCTAGTCTGTTGCGAGAGAATCTTTGTTTACTATTGACCGTGATCCTGACTTTTGCCTGTAATATGACTACGCTGCCTGCTTTACTCCTTCGACCTCTGCCTGGAATACCGATTACGCTGCCTGCTTTAATCCTTCGACCTCTGCCCGGAATAACGATTACGCTGCCTGCTTTAATCCTCTGACCTCTGCCTGGAATAACGACTACGCTGCCTGCGGTGCACCTGCAATTCCTGTCTGGCAGATATCGCTCAGCTCTCCTGCCGCTTCATGACAAGGTACGTCTTGCATATTGGTTCCAACACTACCTTCGTTACGTGCAACCCTGACATAATAAACTAGTCCATCATGGAACCAGCAAGTGTACCAGAGACTTTAGCCGCCATCGCTCAACAGCTCCATATACTGACTCAATCCGTACAGGCCTTGGAAGCTAATCAAACAGCGATGCAGGTACATCAAGAGCGTCTGGAACAAGGACTGACAAGCAGCGGTACCTCACGGTCTATGGTCGAGCCTCCAACACCCCCGTTGGATAACGCTGCTACAGGTCCAGAACCCTACGTATCACCACCCGAGAAATTCGACGGTGATAGAAAACAATTCCGTTGCTTTATAACGTCTTGTCAGATAATGTTCTCCCTCCAAAGACGGACCTATAATACTGACTTCGCACGAGTCAGATCCGTGATATCGTTACTGACAGGTCGGCCTCAACGATGGGCTCATCATCTGTTACGAACCCACAATCCCGTGTTAAACAGTTGGAGCACTTTCTATGAAGCCATGGAGGAAATGTATGACGACCCTCACCGGACAACAAACGCGGCTCAGGCTCTTGACAACCTGAAACAAGGGAGAAATGATGTGGAAGAATACATCACTGATTTCAAACACTTGGCTCTTGAGTCAGAATGGAATGAACCGGCTCTCATAGCTCAATTCAGGAAAGGACTGTCCGAAGCACTAAAAGACGAGCTCGCGAGAACCGGGCTCCCTTCATCATTGGACAAAACTATGTCCTTATGCATTGATATAGACCGAAGAATAAGAGAAAGGCGCGCTGAACGCGCTAGCACCCATCCAGCCACACCTACAAGAAAACCGACCATTCCACCTCCTACATGTCGTCACAGCCAACCGATTGTGGCGACGAACCCATGCAAGTCGGAGCAGCTAGAGGGCTTTGACGGAAGCAGAGAGATCCAGAAGGCGCTCTTTGGGACTCTGTATGTATTGTGGCCGTGCAGGGCATCAAGTACGGGAATGCCGCGAAAAACCCAACGCCCGATCGGTAAGCCTCTAGCCCTTCCTGCTTTTGCATCCATCAAAGGCATCTGTACTCCCATGTCCACCCACCTCATAGTACCCTTGTCATTGCAGTGGGACGACCATACTACCACGATCAATGCCATGATTGATTCCGGGCCAGCAGCTGTTTCCTGGATACTGAGGTAATACAGACCCTTGGAATCCCTACTTCTCCGAAAAAACAGCCTTATCCCATCCAGTTGTTGGACGGGAGCACTCCCCAATCCGGTCCGTGACCAAAGAGACTATACCTCTACTAGTCACCATCGGAGAGCAATTTCAAGACACACTCCTCTTCGATATCGTGCCCTCCCCAGTGTTTCCAGCCGTCCTTGGACTTAATTGGCTGAGAAGACACAATCCTACTATTGATTGGACTAGGAGCACCGTTACCTTCAATCAGACGGATTGCTCTACAACCTCCGAAGGCCTTCAACTACAGACACATACCGCAGCCATGTGTGCAGACATACCTAAAGCTTATCAGGACTTACATAGTGTGTTCGAAAAGAAAGGAGCAGACGACCTACCACTTCTAGAGCTTATGATTGTCCGATAGATCTTTACCCGGTGCTCCCATTCCTCACGGAAGAATATACCCATTGTCCGAACCTGAATTAGAGACCCTCAAAGAATATATTTCGGAAAACTTAAAGAAAGGTTTTATACGTCCCTCAACGTCTCCAGCAGGAGCTCCCATATTCTTCGTAGGAAAGAAAGACGGAGGGCTCCGCCCTTGTGTGGACTATCGTGCCTTAAATAATATCACGATCAAAAACAAATATCCTTTGCCTTTAATATCAGAACTCATGGACCGATTAAGAACCTCATCTATATTTACGAAACTTGATTTACGTGGTGCGTACAATTTATTGAGAATACGAGACGGAGACGAGTGGAAGACAGCCTTCAGGTCCAGGTACGGACACTTCGAGTATCTAGTAATGCCATATGGTCTCTGCAATGCTCCTGCCACGTTTCAGAGATTTCTTAACGATATCTTCCAGGACATACTGGATTGTTATGTAATAATATACTTAGACGATATATTGATTTATTCTGATACCGCCGAAATACATAAGACACATGTGAGAACGGTACTGTTACGTCTATTGAAACACAAACTGTATGTCAAGTTAGAAAAATGTTTATTTGATACGCAACGTATTGATTTTCTTGGATTCATTATCACCCCCGGGCATATACAGATGGATCCCGCCAAGATGGAGGCAGTTACCGATTGGCCAGCTCCTGCTAACAGAAAAGGGGTCCAGTGTTTTTTGGGTTTTTGCAATTTTTATAGGAAATTCGTTAAAAACTTCTCCAAGATAGTAAAACCCTTGACTGACCTAACTCGTATCCATACTCGTTTTTCTTGGTCTACAGCGGCTCAAGATGCTTTCAATTTGTTTAAAAAGAACTATCACTTCAGCACCTATCCTCTCGATTCCAGATCCCTCTCAACCATATACTCTAGAGGTAGATGCCTCGGCCTTCGCTGTTGGAGCAGTGTTATCGCAAAGACAGAAAGAAACAGATAATGCATCCCGTATCTCTTTTTTTCTAAAACCCTTTCCGCAGCAGAACAGAATTATGACGTTGGAGAGAAAGAATTGCTGGCAATCAAACTGTCCCTGGAAGAATGGCGTCATCTACTTGAAGGCGCTCGCCATCCCGTATCCATCCTCACCGATCATAGGAATTTGGAGTACCTACAGCAAGCACGCAGATTAAAACCAAGGCAGGCAAGATGGGCTCTTTTTTTCAGCAGGTTCGACATGCACATCACCCTACCGACCTGGTAACAAAAACGGGAAGGCCGATGCCTTATCAAGAGCTAATGATAACATACAAGTAATCAATAACGACTTCATACTACCCAGAACCTGTTTCGCCACGATCAAGCTAACGCTCTGGGATGTCATAAAGAAAGACTCGCCTCCCCTCGACCAAATGGTTCCTTCAATGGCACTGACCGCACAGGACGGTTTCTTGTTTCATCACCAGAAAGTATTCGTACCGTCCACCGCAGTGCTCTCTGTCCTGCAATATTGTCATGACTCCCCCTAGGAGGTCACGGGGGCAAACACAAGACACTGGATTTGATACATCGTTTTTTCTGGTGGCCCAGTCTGCGGAAGGATACCATATCATATGTAACGAATTGCCCAGTATGCATCAGAGCCAAAGTCTCTCATCAACGTCCACAAGGTTTGCTCCAACCATTGCCTGTTCCTCATATTCCATGGGAGGATATATCTATGGACTTCATAGTTGAGTTACCCCTCTCCGCCGGGTATAACACTGTAATGGTAGTGATTGACAGATTTTCCAAGATGGCTCATTTTTTACCCCATACGGGGATACCTACAGCAGCACAAACCGCGACTTTATTTATAAAGAAATATTCCGTTTACATGGTTTGCCCTCTACCATTATATCCGATAGAGGGTCTCAATTTACTTCCCTTTTTTGGAAGTCTTTTTGTAAAACACTCCATATGCAGCAGAGTCTATCAACGGCCTATCATCCTCAGACAACGGTCAGACTGAACGAACCAATGGTACCCTGGAACAGTATCTACGCTGTTTCACCTCTCATCTCCAGGACGACTGGGCGGATCTCTTACCCATTGCTGAATTCGCATACAACAATCAGATCCATCGTTCTATCAAATGTTCCCCGTTCTTCGCCAACTACGGTCAGCATCCGGTAATGTTTCCTGGTTCGCCTTTAGTTAGCCATATTCCTTCCTTGGATCAACGTATGGCTTATATACACGACGGCTTCAAACAAGTGAGAGCTGCTCTTCTGTCCGCTCAACGTTCATACAAACGTTATGCGGATCGCCGCCGGGTCCCTGCTCCCCTATACAAAATAGGCGATTTGGTATGGCTGTCCTCCAAGCATGTGACGCTAAATTGTCCTTCACGAAAATGGGGCCTCGCTTTTTGGGTCCCTTTCCGATTGACAGAGTTGTGTCATCTTCGGCAGTAAGACTACGTCTGCCCGTTGAGTACAAAGTCCACCCGGTGTTCCATGTATCTCTCCTTCATCCGTCGAATCCGGATCCGTTCCCTGGTCGCACCCCTTCTCGTCCAGGTCCTGTGGTGGCTGTGTCCGAGGATGAGTATGAAGTACAAGAGATATTGGATTCTCGTTTTCGACGTCGTCGCCTGGAATATCTAGTTCACTGGACTGGCTATGGTCCTGAGGAGGACTCCTGGGTTTCTGCGCTGACGTCCACGCTCCTGATCTTGTTGAAGCTTTTCACGTGGCTCATCCGATGCGCCCCCGGAGGGGTCGCCTTGTGGGGGGCTCTGTCAGGGTTTCCTACCGCGACCCCTGGATGGTGCTCCGGGCGTTGGCGGGCATTACGGCGCTCGTGGCGTCCATCGTTCCTCCTCCCTCGTGGCCAGGATGCGGAGTGGACCGCGCATGCGCGCGCCTTTCCGGGCTAACAGTGAACGCCAGACGCCGGAACGCTTAGAACAGCTGACGGCGGCGCACACGTCATCAGAGACTGCCCCGGAGGTTCCCCATAAAGAGTCGCTTGTCCAAGAGTTCGGTACTAGTTTATTCTAGTCTGTTGCGAGAGAATCTTTGTTTACTATTGACCGTGATCCTGACTTTTGCCTGTAATACGACTACGCTGCCTGCTTTACTCCTTCGACCTCTGCCTGGAATACCGATTACGCTGCCTGCTTTAATCCTTCGACCTCTGCCTGGAATAACGTTTACGCTGCCTGCTTTAATCCTTCGACCTCTGCCCGGAATAACGATTACGCTGCCTGCTTTAATCCTCTGACCTCTGCCTGGAATAACGACTACGCTGCCTGCGGTGCACCTGCAATTCCTGTCTGGCAGATATCGCTCAGCTCTCCTGCCGCTTCATGACAAGGTACGTCTTGCATATTGGTTCCAACACTACCTTCGTTACGTGCAACCCTGACAGGCCATTATCCAGGGAGTATTTTGGAACTATCTAGGATGACCCCCACTCCCACGGGAAGTTGTAAGGAAGGGAACCGGAGATCTGAGGGCAAGGGTAATAGGTAGTAACTATGTACACTCGGAGAGGCGGGGTTGACGGGGGGCAGGAAGAATCCAACAGACCAACCAGTGGTCCGAGTATCCTGTCCACCTAACGTGTCAACCAACCTCGGTGGGGAAAATGCAACGTAGCGTTCGCGAGTACTGAAATCTATTTATACATCAGGGCCTCCGCAGACTCCCCAAGAAACACTGAATATCAATACAATAATACATTGAACGTTGTGTAAGAAAAATATAAGATTTTTTTTTATTTCAAACCAGCAGGACCCATCTTGTCCGATAGTCCGAGGGAGGGAGTATCGAGCGGTCTTTGAGCTTGGGACCCATCTTCGGGGAGGGGAGGGAGGTAGAAAGTCTACGGTCGAGACAGCTTGGGTATAATCCCATTCCAGAATCTGCTCCCCCCCCTGTAAAGAGAAGAGAAAAATAATAAGTATAGCAGAGTCAGACCTTTACACAAGTGAGTAATAGCGACAGATGCCGCGGAGCTATATCAGTTAGAAGGTCAGGAATTCTGGGACCGCAAGCTTTAGGTTAGATGTCCATCCGGGACGAATTTAGGCGCTGGCCGTAGTGTACAGTAAAAAGGCACGATAAGAAAAAGACAAAGACCAAAAATCTTTGCGTGATGGAGTTCCAGCTCTGTAAACGCAGGTCATGGGTTGCTTCCAGCCTGTTCGCACTTTAAGCTTGAGCACGGAGTCTCACATCTGCGGCCCAGGTCCTTGGGCAAATTGTTGACGGTCAAGGCGGGAACGTTGAGAAGATGGCCGTGGTCGCGGTCTTCCAAGACCACCATTATACAGTGCCAGAGGATCAGGCCATGTCAGTGAGATGGTGGAAGTTGCAGTAAACGAGCCAGTTCTGGAAGATACTCAGCCTCTTGTACCAAAAATTGGCCCGCAGGAGTCGTCACTGAGAGTACCGTCGGCATTTGCCATCAATAACGTATTTGCTGCGTTAGCAGGACTGCTGCGTTAGCGGCTTAAAAGCCAGCCTGTATTCCAAAGTAGCCGGAGCAAGGTCTGGGAATAACTGCAGGTTCACACCTTCAAATGAAAATTCCGTAGTAACTCTAGCGTGGCGTAGTATTTCTTCCTTCAGGTCAAAGCGAGACAGGCAGCAAATAACATCCCGCGGGGGGCCGCCGGGGGTCCCTTCGGTCGCAAGGCCCTGTGTGCCCTAACAAAGTCAATTTCAGATTGAGGTGGTCTGTCAAGGAGGGCATTAAAAATATGCAGCAACACTTGTTTCAGGGCTGAGGGTGAGTCCTCGGTTTCTGGCAGACCCCTGAGCCGGAGGTTTTGGCGTCTGCCCCTATTGTCCAGGTCCGTGAGGTGGAGTGCCATGCTTTGCATCTGAGAAGTGTGAGTTTGTACAGCACGTGCAGTAGAACCAGCTTGCAAACGGAGAGTGTCACATTCCCCTTCCAAGTGAGTAACCTTTGCAGCTAAGCTTTGAATATCTGTGCGAATGTGATGCAGCTCTGACATAATGGCGGTGCTCAGATTTTCATTAGCAATCCGCAGGTCAGCCTTAGTAGGGAGGTTGCTTAGGATGGATTGCCAATCAATTGTGGAAAGATTCCCATTATTCCCAGGTCCCTGGTTGGTGCCAGACAAAAAAGAAGGGATAGGCCGCAGAGAAGCCGGGGGCTCGAGTTGGGAGCCCTACCCGGCCTGGACAAGCGCTTCTGGGTGGGCCTCCGGCCCTAGTTGGGAAGGCGGCTTTTGGGTCATTATTTGGCTCTGCATTGCGTCCAGGGTAGCTCTCATCCAGTCCCCCTGTGAATTGAGGCCCGGAGCAACCGGGGTGTTGTGGGATAAGGCGCCTGGGTAGGCCGCGGTGAAGCCGGGGCCTCTAGTAGTTCACTCTGCCCAAATCGAGCGTGCGCTTCAGGCCCATCGGCGCGGTCCGACTGTGGGATGAAAAATTGCCGCAGAGGAGTCGCTGAAGCGCAGTGATTTTTCTCCCCTTGCCTCTAGACACCCGTTGCCTTACTTAATTTACCCATTCTGAGGTCTGCTGGATGCCAAAAACGTTCTGGTGGGGGAATCTGCGGAGGAGCTTGTGCTTCACACAGCCTTCTCCATCGGCAGTCAGGCCATGCCCCCCGGTCCCATGATTTTACAATCTATCCCATGAGCTTACATTCTAAGTGGTCCCATGAGTTTACAATCTATCCCATGAGTTTACAATCTAATTGGTCCCATGATTTTACAATCTATCCCATGAGTTTACAATCTAAGTGGTCCCATGAGTTTACAATCTATCCCAGGAGTTTACAATCTAAGTGCTCCCATGACTTTACAATCTATCCCAGGAGTTTACAATCTATCCCATGAGTTTACAATCTAAAGGGTCCCATGAGTTTACAATCTATCCCATAAGTTTACAATCTAACCCATGCGTTTACAATCTAAGGGGTCCCTTAAGCTTACAATCTATCCCATGAATTTACAATCTATCCCATGAGTTTACAATCTAAGTGGTTCCATGAGCTTACAATCTATTTGGTCCCATGAGCTTACAATCTATCCCATGAGTTTACAATCTAAGTGGTTCCATAATCTTACATCTATCCCATGGCTACAAAACCCTCACTAACTCAGCTCCCCACTACCTGTCCTCACTAATCACCAAATACACCCCAGCCCGCTCCCTAAGGTCAAACAGTGACCTGCGCCTAGCTTCTCACCGCATCACCTCTTCCCATGATAGACTGCAGGATTTCTCACGCGCAGCCCCCACTCTCTGGAACGCTCTCCCTCGTACTGTCCGACTTTCCCCTAACTTCTCTTCCTTCAAACGCTCCCTTAAAACGTTCCTATTTAGGGAAGCCTACCACAACCATCAATCACTCTCACCTTACAGTCCTCTCCTCCTGTTTCCAACCCCAACCCTCCCAGATTGTGAGTTCCTACGGGAATAGGGCCCTCATCTCCTCCTGTACTGTTTGTCAAATGTTGTTCAATGTATTGTAACCCTGTCTATACTGTGCTTATTGTACAGCGCTGCGGAATATGCTGGCGCTTTATAAATAAAGAATAATAATAATAATGGGTTTACAATCTAAGTGGTCCCATGAGTTTACAATCTATCCCATGAGTTTACACTCTATCCCATGAGCTTACATTCTAAGTGGTCCCATGAGTTTACAATCTAAGGAGGTCCCATGGGTTTACAATCTACGTGGTCCCATGAGTTTACGATCTATCCCATGAGTTTACAATCTAAGGGGTCCCATGAGTTTATAATCTAAAGGGTCCCATGAGTTTACGATCTAAGGGGTCCCAAGAGTTTACAATCTATCCATGAGTTTACAATCTAAGAAGGTCCCTTACACAGATTTTTTTTTCACACCCCCTGCAAGCAAAGACAACCCGCTATTAGGAAAACAAAAAGAGATTGTCTTTCCTTAACGTTGCTGTGCTTTCATTTCTGCGAACATTCATACACACCTCACTTAACAATAGACTGCCCTCTGGGCAGGCTTTCCACCTAGTATAGTATATAAATCTGTATATAGTTAAAACTACAGGAGTACAGTATTCAAACAGTCATTTCTGCCTCTGTTCTGTGTGTTTAACTTGTTTGTATATTTGTTAGCCTCTCCCATTGTACAGTGTTTCGGAACTTGTTTGCGCAATCCTGTAACTGAGTCGGTTTACTGGACTTTCTGACCAATTCTATTATCAATGCTTCACAGGAACAACTGCTGTAAAGACACGGGGGGGGGGGGCGGCAGTAAACAGCACAAACTATCACAACATTGATGCACACAGTGACATTTATAGAGTAAAATATTTTCTTAAACATGAGAAGAACAAAGTACAGGTAGAATATCAGCAACATAAAATATACAAAATAAATCAAATTTTTTGGTGGTAGACAGGGGAGACATTCAGGGCCCTATTACATTCCTAACGCAAACGATAACACTCACTTGCGTGTGATAGATATTCTGGCAAGCACCACAGGAATGGCCACATCCAGTGATGAGAGATAGCTGCCTTGTCACCAGACCAGTGAGCATACAGGAGAACAAACTCGAGTGAGAATAAAAGAACCAGGACACAAGTTTGCCTTAAGTGGTTTCCTTTACTCTGGGGGCAAAATTCATGCCTTCAGTAGTTTTATCAAACATGGGAGCATCACAGATTCATGTATTACAAACCAATAAAGAATCAATACGTCAGCATTATAGGAAGAGGTGTTTTTTCTACTTTTGGCAGTACCTAGACTTACACAAACATTTCCTGTACTAGCCTAGTAGGCACGCCTAAATTGACATCACAGCTATATCCTATTCTAGGAATAGGAATGTTCCATAGGATGTATTTAAACAATTGGAATGGACCATGTGTATCCTTCCTTCCTCTCGGCTGGTCAGCCTCTCATAGTTTCTAGAGGAATGAAAATGAATAGACCATTGCACTTCATGGTAAAACAGAAACCAGAGAGACCATACTCAGCATTACCTCATGATCAGACATTTGCTGAGCAATCAATCTGGCTCTATATATTTATATAGCTATCAAATATTACTAGAATATAGAAATATGAATTCAATGAATTATCTACCATATTAAAATACCTTTCAATCCGTCTTTTGATCATGAATCACGTGATCATTAATTAAAAAGAAAATTAAACTAAACTAAACTAGTGAACCTATTACAAATGGGGTTACATTGTCATCAATTATACATATAAATCATTCTAATACGTAGAAATAAAAAAATTAGTCATTAATCATAAGAGTGGAACGTTGAAAAGGAATCAAAGTAGGTGGGGGTGGAAGTATAGGATAGGCTGGCATCATAGGTGAGTTAGAAACGCAACATTTCTCAAGGCATAGCATCAACAATTTGTAAAAAATGGCAATAACAAAGAATAATCATAACGAGATACATTAAAACATGTAAAATAGTTGAACCTAGGCTACCAAAAGTATTATGAAATAAATCATAATGATTAAAAGTGAACCAACAAAAATACAACAGTTCTTGGAAAAAGAGCAAAACATCTTGGTAGTAGTTCTAGCAATAGACACTGCAAGTGTAAAATCAGAGTAAATACAATATGTATTACTTTGTGAAAAAGGAAAGTTCATCAAAAAATAAACAGTTCGTGTAGATGAGGACAAAAAGGTACTACTCGTCAGGTTGAGTAGGACAGTTAATAGGCATTGGGGGGAAAACGATTCTTCAGCTGGGAAACCAGCCAGCAGGTTAGCAGGGGCTGACAACTGCTGTGGCCCACACTCCAGATTCATCAGTGGGGTACGTCACAGGAGGAGGTCATCTAGAAGCAGGGGTCATCGATTCCACGTCTGGGGTTGAGGTCACAGGTGGATCAGGAATGAAGTCATCAGGGATGAATGGCGCTTTCTTTATCCTTGATGCATGGATCCAGGAAGGTGATTCATCAGTCAGCACGGCGGTTCTGGTCACAGCAAGGACGGTAGTCGGCTCTCCATATGGTGGATCAATGGTTTTGTGACGATGCAGGGCCTTCACGAGCACTCGATCTCCTGGAACAAAACGGTGAGTAGGATCTGTGGAGAGAGGCGGGAAAGAGCAGGAGACCGTTCTATGGAAATCATGCAATGTTTTAAGCAATTGAGTAACATATGCTTCTCTAAATTCATCCAGATCACCTGGTAACATTACCAGGGGACCTTGCTTAGGAATCCATGGGGTAGGAAAGGTCTTCCCATGAGAACTTCAAAGGGGGAAAGGCCAGTGACAGAATGGGTGGTCATTCTTATTTCTGCAAGAATGGCTGGAAGGTAATCCGGCCAGTTCTTGAAGGTACCCTCAGTAGCTTTTCTAAGTTTATTTTTGATATTTCTATTTTGCCGTTCCACGATTCCGGAACTTTCCGCATGGTATGGGCAATGAAACTTCCATTGAATGGCCATTAATTTTACCAATTCCTGTGTGATCTTGGAGGTAAAGGCAGGACCATTATCTGAATCAATAGATATGGGGCATCCATATCTGGGTATTAATTCTTTACAAAGAATTTTGGCAACAGTTCTGGCATTTTCTCTTGCAGTAGGGAAGGCTTCAGGCCATCTAGAAAACTTGTCAACTATTACCAGAAGGTATTTCAGGTTACCTTTTGCAGTGGGCATGTGTGTAAAATCAATTTGGAGTTCCTGGAATGGACCATTAGCAGGCGGTAGGTGTTGAGTTTTAATTTTTGGGCCCTGTGTATTATTTCTGGCACATATAAGGCAACGAGAAAGTTGGGAATTAATCATAGCCTTAAGATTACAAACAGAAAAATGTTTAGCCATTTCGCTGTATGTGAGTTTGGGAGATCTGTGGCCAGGACCGTGAAAAGAAAAAATAAAGATTGGCGCTGCTGCAGCAGGTAAGCCAACTCTTCCTCCTTTCTCATAAATTCTAACATCAGGCGGAATTTCTTGAGACTTCACAAGACCTTCTGAGGCCCAATGATAAACATCAGCTTCAGTAGCACCTGCCTGGAGTTCTTTAAGCATCCATTTCTGGGGCAGCAGAAAAGGAGAAAGGTAGCAGGTGACAATTGGAGGGTGAGGAACAAGAGAAATGGTAGGAGATGAAAGAGCAGCAGCTTTAGACTTAGCGTCAGCAAAGTGATTGCCACGAGAAACAAAAGAGTCAACAGGATCATGACCTTTGCATTTAACAACAGCAAGACGAGAAGGCAATAGAATAGCAGACAGGAGATCAGAAATCAGATCAGAATGAGAAATAGGACGTCCATCAGCCGTAGTAAAACCACGGCGATGCCATAATGCACCAAAATCATGCACAACACCAAATGCATAACGAGAGTCAGTATAAATGGTGACAGGGAGATCTTTAAAAAGTTTACATGCAGCTGTTAAAGCAAAGAGTTCCGCAGCTTGCGAAGAATTTGAAGGAATGGAAGCAGATTCATGTACAATGTCAGGCAATTCAACCACAGCATAACCAGTCAGATACTGTGAATCAGAAGGACGAGAACAGGAGCCATCAACAAAGATATGACGAATATCAGGACCTTCTAGAGGAGTGTCAGAAAGATCAGATCTAGGAGAGGTCGTTAGTTGAATGAGCGGAAGACAATCATGTAATTCACGAGGCTCCTCTTGGTCTTCGCGTAGACGCAGGAGAGCGTTTAGAACAACAGAAGGACCAGAAGTGACAGAAGAGTATTTGACAGACAAATTGGAGGTAGAAGTTAGTACAGTTTCATAACCAGACAAACGTTGGGAAGAAATGTGCTGGGTAGAAAGGTTACGAAGTACATGCAAGACATTGTGTTGTGTATGGAGAATCGTGTCAGTACCTAGGGTTAAGGACTGAACTGTTTCCACAGCCATGGCACAGGCAGCCAAGGAGCGGAGACAATTTGGCATTCCCTGAACAACAGGTGGCATGACTTTTGACAAAAATGCAGTTGGACGCAGTGCCCCCCGTGGACCTGTGCAAGAACAGCCGCCATTGTGCGCCCATCCTCCCTACAGTAGAGGTGAAAAGTCAGTTTATAGTTCGGTAGCCCCAGTGCTGGTGCAGTAGCCAACAGTTCCTTTAACGTATCAAAGGCAGACACCATGTCCGGAGACCAAACAATTTGGTCCGGAGCTGTGCGCGCAGCAGACGCACGAAGAACAGAGTCATAATAGGAACAGTCTGGTATCCAATGACGACAAAAGTTCACCATCCCTAGAAAGGACAACATGTCTGTTTTGGAGGCAGGACGCTTGAGCTGGAGCAGGCTCTGAATGCGGGACGGTGAGAGGACACGAGATCCCTCAGTGAGAACGAAACCCAAATATTCAACAGAGGTGGAGCAAAATTGCATCTTTTTTCTGGACACCTTGTGGCCTTCTGAGTGTAGATGGTTTAGGAGAGCAACAGAGTCAGTGTAACATGCAGCTTGGCTGAGGCTACATAGGAGGAGGTCATCCACATACTGTAGTAAGGTGGAGCCTTCCGGCGGACTGTAACTCAACAGAGTCTCACGCAGGGCACGAGCAAAAGACGCAGAACTGTCAATAAATCCCATAGGTAAAACTGACCAACAAAATTGACTACCTTCAAATGTAAAAGCCAAAATGTGTTGTGTATCTGGATGTACTGGGACAGAAAAAAAGGCATTTTTTAGGTCTATGACTGTAAAATGTGTGGAGTCTGGGGGTATGGAGGTGAGAAGGGTTGGGAGGTCAGGTACAATTGGAGAAATAGGAATTATGATTTCATTGAGAGATCTGAAATCCTGAGTAAAGCGATATCCATCTCCTTTAGGCACAGGATTTACAGGCGTGTTGTACGAACTTACAATGGGACGCAGAATGCCAGTAGCAAGGAAGCGGCGAATGAATTCCCGTATTCCTTCAACTTTAGCAGGTGACAGATTATATTGCTTGTGATAGACAGGACTTGCATATTTTTTTAATTTTGCAGAATATGGGGTGCAGGAGATAGAACCCACATCGTATTCATCAATTGCCCATACATCCGGATGTACACACAATTCGAGATCAGGTGCTGAAAGGAAAGCACAGTGAAGAGGAGAGAAGGAATGGGAGGAAGTGTTAGATAGAGACACTGGAGAGAGAGGAGTGGGGGCTGGTGGGGGATGACATGTGCTGGGAGCAGCTTCAAAAGACAAGAATGGAGAATCCACATGTAAAGATCCAGATGGCATGCAGAGAATAGACACAGCAAGCAAAGAAAGCAAATCTCTGCCTAACAAATTAACAGGACAGGTAGGGATAACATGAAAAGAATGAAATACAGAGGCAGGAGAAGAATTTGAAGAAATAGCAATGGGTGGGGTGACAAACGTATCTGTTAGAACTCCATTAATCCCCAAAGATGGCGTCTCAGCAGGTTTAATTGACCACAAACACCACTCTATTGTAAGCGTCGAATTTGTAGCACCCGTATCCACAAGGAATGGGGTTTTATGATCCTCCAAATTAAGGATCACTAGGGGCAAATGGTCAACTGTTTCTGAAACCTGAACACATGAGATGGAGCATGCCTCTGGGCCACATCATGCATTTGATTGGTTTTGCCAATCAATCTTATGACGAGGTGGATCACAGACATTGTTAGGAGAGGTAACAGCATTGCTTGTTGGAGATCTTGGCTGGGGGTTCATAGCAGTATTGCCAATGTTCCTGGGATTATGAGGGCATTCATTACGCCAGTGAGTTGGATCACCACAAATGAAACAAGTACCTAGGGTACGTGTGGGGTGTTGAGGACGATAATAAGTCCGTTTAGGGCGAGGACCATTATTACCTGGGGGACCTGAAGGACTGTTAAAAACAGCTAACATATATTTAGAATGCTGCAGGTCAAAGCAACCAGCAGAATCTTTAACAAGGAGCCTATTATTAAGATCAATAGGTACCACTGTTGGCCAGTTATCAATCACCTGTTTAGCAATTCTCTGGGTATCATCTCTGAGATTACCCATGAGAGTTTGAGTGTAGAGGAGACCCATATCTCCATCTAATGTCATGCCGGCATCCTCCTTCCAGTTCTTATGGAACCGGTGGACGAATTTCGGTGACAGATTCTTTGGCATTTTGTTTGCATGCAATGGCTGCGACCATAGAACGTCGAGCTCCATAATTACGAGTCCATTCATCACAAACTTCTGTCCACATATCATCAATCTGGGCCGATGTTTGTAAAGGCAAATTTTGGGGTGTAATAGGGGCACCTATTAGAGGAACATGGGGGGGTTGAAGTGAGAGAACACGAGTCCAATCAAAACCAGTGTCATCAGCATATCCCATGACACCGTTAATGATCAACTTGTAATCTTCCTGAGTTAATTGCAATCCTCGTGTCGCCCGTTTAAGGTATTGTGTTGTCGCAGTCGGGGAAATTCTGGGACTAGGAGAACCCTTAATTATCGAATTTAAGGTTCCTATATCAGGGGGCATAATAACGACATTATTTCCTGCAATTAAATAGGGCATCTGATATCTAGCAGGGGGGTTGATAGTTTTGCCAGATTGGGTCCTAGTTATTATGTTCTGAAGTTGGGGTTCAAATTGGTCAATAAAAGATTGCATTTGGGGAGAGTATCCTACACGGTTGGGTTTGGAAGTGGATACAAATGAGGATGTACTGAATTTAGACATAGGGGTTTTATTTTGCCAATCATATGTGCTAGTTTCATCTTGTTCTGTGTCAGATTCTGTTTCAACATGGGGTATTCCTACGATTGCACCTAAAACACCTATATTTTGTGTTAGGGCTTCGGGGAAGGCAGAGGATTTGTAGTCGTTTCAATAGTTGTAATCACAGCTGCCAAAGTCTTAGGGTCAAGGCTGGGATAAAGGGAAGAGGTTTGGGAGTAGGTTGTGAAAGGGCAGGAGGAGAGGAATTGTAAGGTGGGGGATTACCTATGGACCATGATATATCTTTAGGAGTTTTAGAAATGGGGTTATATGAAGAGGACAAGTGAATCCACACTTTTCCACATTCCTTCATATATTTTCTATCCCAATTTGAGTCAGGTTGGAAATATGGGAAAGCTTTCTGGTCGCCAAGACATAAGCCTTTTATCATGGACATATGATAGGAAGAGAAGCTTCCTGAATTTGGGAATGGATCAAAAGAATGCATGGCTGTAGTCCAGCCAGCGAGACAATCTATAAAAGGCGTGGTGAAATATCACCAGCAACACGTTGTACAAAATCGGCGGGCGTTTCAGCAGGGCCATTTTGGGGCATTAACTTCTTATTGAAATGCTTATCTAATTTGCCCGTTGTTTTTGGATCTATATGGGAGGATTTTTTGGCACCCATATCGCAAAAAAAAAGGCGCGGTGGAGGGGGGAAGAGAAGGGTTAGCGCAATTAAAAGGGTGAGAGGGAAAGGGTCGCAAAAATGCGCAGTTTCCTCTATTCTCACTGAGCCAAATCACAAAACAGCAATCTCCATTCTATTTAAAATCTTTTTAACTACACTATCAGGGAAAACACGCACAAATAGGAAATAACAAGTAGTCAGGTAAATAGAGATCCAATTCTCGGGGCGGGAAACTTAAAGGTATTAATCTTTTAAAATATAATACTCTTTACAACACAATTCAAATGTGAGTCACTAACTGCGGGGACTCAAACAACTGATCAAGGAAACAAAGAAAGGATCACTATTCTTTACCCAGACCATTGCAAAAAAATCCTATTTTTCATTCACCATCACTCAAACAATCAAATCATTCAAAATAAACTCTTGCACTATCAAATCAAATAATGCGAGTTCGAAAATTTGAACAAGCAAGTTATCTATGATGAATATTAGGTTCAATAAATATTAATAAAATAGTTATGTCACCCATACTCACCCAGATAAGTTGATTAGTTCAAATCCGCACTTCTGATACCAAATTGATAGATATTCTGGCAAGCACCACAGGAATGGCCACATCCAGTGATGAGAGATAGCTGCTTTGTCACCAGACCCAGTGAGCATACAGGAGACACAGAACTCGAGTGAGAATAAAAGAACCAGGACACAAGTGTTGCCTTAAGTGGTTTCCTTTACTCTGGGGGCAAAATTCATGCCTTCAGTAGTTTTATCAAACATGGGAGCATCACAGATTCATGGATTACAAACCAATAAAGAATCAATACGTCAGCATTATAGGAAGAGGTGTTTTTTCTACTTTTGGGCAGTACCTAGACTTACACAAACATTTCCTGTACTAGCCTAGTAGGCACGCCTAAATTGACATCACAGCTATATCCTATTCTAGGAATAGGAATGTTCCATAGGATGTATTTAAACAATGGACCATGGACCATGTGTATCCTTCCCTTCCTCTCGGCTGGTCAGCCTCTCATAGTTTCTAGAGGAAATGAAATGAATAGACCATCTGCACTTCATGGTAAAACAGGAAACCCAAGAGAGACCATACTCAGCATTACCTATGATCAGACATTTGCTGAGCAATCAATCTGGCTCTATATATTATATAGCTATCAAATATTACTAGAATATAGAAATATGAATTCAATGAATTATCTACCATATTAAAATACCTTTCAGCGTGAGCATTAACGTTTGCTGCAGGGATTTACTCGCATATTACAATCCAAACCTTCTGCACTTTTTTTCTAGTGCCCATTTCATTTTTAAAGCAGGTTGCCACAAATTGCAACCATTATTCAAGGTGCAGTCTTACATTCATTCATTAAAGAGGCAAAATTATGTTTTTCATCCAAAGAATGAAGTCCGTTTTAATGCAGTGCCAATACCGTTGCTGGCCTTGGCGCTGCTGTTTGAACATTGGACAGGTTTTGCTGAGTTTGGGTCTGAAATTATTCTCAAATCCTTCTCCTGCCTGATTTCCCTAACTCGGTTTCCATTTAAAATATAAGTTGCTTGTGTGTTCTTCACACCAAAGTGCATAACCTCGCATTTATCTACATTATGTTTCACCTGCCATTTAAGGCCCCTATTACATACCTAACGCTAACGGTAGCGCTCACCGTTAGCTGCGGTATTAGCAGGCTATTATGATCCAAACGCAAACGGGTTAAAAAACCCGTTTGCGTTTGGTACCTTGCGCTTCTCAGCGCGAGGTTAGTGTACTTTGCGCTCCTATACTTAACATGGGGAGCGCAAAGTGTTAATCAGCGCTGGTATTACAATGTCCAAATGCTGATTAACGCTTGGCTCTGGTTAGCGAAAAGTTAACCGGAGCCAGGACCTGGTGTTAACGGATTCCGTTTCTGCAGAATCCGTTAACACCAGATTTAAAAACACATCCAATACTCACCCTGTGTCCCGCGGCGAGGACCGTGCTCCTCCTCCTCCTCCGGCGCAGGAAAAAGTCCCCCCTGTCTCTCCCTGCGTATCTCGCAAGGCCACGTGACCGGCAGGGAGGAACTCAATGGAGTCCTATGGACTACAGCGAGTGGATTCTCGCGGCTGCGCTCAGCGCTGCCGCGCGCATCCAAAATGTAACGCTCGATAACAATGCAGGCAGCATTTTTTGCGCCTGCATTGTAATCCAGCGTTAAAACGCGGGCGCAAGGGGGAAAACTGCGGGCGCAGTTTTTCCTCCCTTGCGCCCGCTTTTTAACGCTAAGAGCGTAATAGGGCCCTCAGTTTGTGGCGTCTGGAGAGATTGGGTGGGACAATAACTCCAAAGTATTTAAAAACCCCTTCGCATATCACTTAAAAGGAAATGAGGTACTTCCGGTCTGGAGGCCATCATAGATGGACACATGTTACAATGGTTCCAACGCGGGCAACTGGGACTGGGCTATTTCCCCCTACTGATCCACTCAAAATCATTAAATCCCGGCAGGTAGTCGGCATGTGATGGCTCAGATGGATCTCATTAGTTTTTTGTGGCATGCTGAGAGCTTGGAGTGCTCGAGGGACCGAGTCCGGGAGTAAGGTCTTCCTGCGGTCGCCACCCGCATTACATCTAAACGGAGCAGCTGACCAAGACGATGGATTCCCCTTGTGAGTTGGTGGTTAGGGGACTCCTTCCTTGTGCAGCTAGTGTAGTCAGGGATAGAGAGACCTCTTGCTTTGTTGTTCTTCTGCGGGCCTGGACCACCCTGGCTGCCATCTTGGGGCCTGGTGGGCAGGTTCTGAGGTGGCATGGACCCTTCTAGGTACCAGTATACTGTGCCATTACTTTGTCCTTTGTTATGGGCAATATAATCTGGTCATAGGAGGGGGTGAGTGATTATTTTTCATAATTTTTGGATCAATAGTTTTGTTTTATCTTTTATTAGAACTCATTCAATCCCTCCCTCGTCCCAGAACCCACCCCCCCTTTTTTTTGCTGCTTCTGCCAAGAGAGGACCTTGCCCTAATTTTTCTGGATCCCCATATGAGATCTATTCTAGGGTCCTGCAAATCACAAATTTTTGCCCGAATTGAATCACAAATCAAATCGGCTGTTAAGGTTCAAATCGAATCGGGGAGTGACGCTTTTCTTATTTAATAACTCAACACACAGAGCAGGCCCCCATATAATTTATTATCTCCCCCCACAGAGCAGACGGTGACCCCCATATATTTTATTATCTCCCCCACACAGAGCAAACGGTGACCCCCATATAATTTAATATCTCCCCCACACAGAGCAGGTGCCCATATAATTTATTATCTCCCCACACAGAGCAGCCCCCCCAAATATAATTAATTTTACTTAGGAAGTATGAATTTGGTGATAAATTAATATTGCAAAATCTCTATTGAACTTAAATGAATCAAAAGGTTGAACAGAACTGTCAGGCAGTTTGAAGTTGAACCTGCAGGCTGCATCTCAAAAGGTTTATACAGGAGCTACAGATAATGAACCAATTCTGCTGTTTCCCAGGTTATTTTGGTTTTTATTCACTCACATTTTTAGGGATAGAAACAAGCAGCTAAGAATAAATGCCGGCTTTAAAAAAAAAAAATTGGCTTGCTAAAATATATATTTGTGAGTTGCCAGGGTACAGTTTTTTTTCTACATTCTTGGAGGTGTCTGTCTATCATATTTTTTAAAGAAGTTATTTAGAGGGCTAGAGAAAAGTAGCAAGTTGAAAGGTAAATGCTTCGGCTAGGAGCTCAGGTACATGCCATGCAGTTTTGAAGAATGCTGATTATTATTGCCATATGCATTTGCTATGCTAAACTTGTAATCTAATTTACAACAAGCAAACATGAGAACTCCCAGTCTCCCACGCTTTAAATAAGATTATTTTTCTCATTTGTTCTGCTTTGCATGGATAAAAAAATGAATATAAGGGCCCCCTAGATCACCCCCCCCCCCCCCGGCGATCATCATCTCTTCTTCTGGTGATGGCTTCCTGCAACAAAAGCACAATATAAACGTGACACTCAGGGGTATATACTCACCACCATCCGATCCCAACTTCTCTCCTCTGTCCTCCGAACATGTCCAGACTTCAGGTCCTCTTCGCACTGCAGCTTCCTTCCACCGCGCCTGTCGTCGACTCGAGGGGGCGGTGCCTAGCAGCGTGCCATTCCCAGCCGTGTACTGAGCGTCTTATTCAAATCGACCTGAAAAGTCGAATTCAAATCGAATACCACCAGCGATTCGTTTTCAAATCGAATTTCGAAGCTTTGCAGGTCCCTAATCTATTCCTACAAATCTAATATTTAGTATTTATTCGACCAATCTTACCCGATTACACCCTTTGCCAAATCATTCAGTCTTGTTGGTATTGGATAACGAAAAACGTAGTTCTTCAAGGATCGCTCAGTCTTCTGCACCATTTCGACTTCTTTCAGGGAATGTTAATGCGGCTAACACCTATTAAACGAAAAAAGATACTCATGGTTTTGACTCCTAAACAACCTCATATAATTTAACTTCAAGAAACTCACTGGTCAAAAGCTTTGGGTTTTATTCCCTAGTGAACTCCAATTGTAGCGTACAGATGAGTAAGCGGTAATGTCAGAATAAGTGACTTTGAAGGGATACTCTAGGCAACATGACCACCTAAGCTTTTTTAGGTGGTCATGATGACCTAAGTATGCCCTCTCCTTTGCTCCCCCCTCCGCTCAGCCGATCGGCTGAAACAGCGGAGAGACGCGGAGGACTTTACTCCGCCCTCCCAGCTGTCAGTCAGCAGAGTGGGATTTGTATTTCCCGCTTTTGCCGACTATTGCCGAGTAGGAGACGTCATCGCGCTTTCAGTGCGATGACGTCTCCAACTCGCCGCAGTAGCTGCCGGCAGCGGCTGTGATTAGTGTTGCGTGTAACACTAATCGAAGAAGAAGGTGGAGCCAGGAGGAAGCCTGCTGATTGGCTGGATAACGTGAGAGGCGCGCATGCACGCTTCTCACGTAAACCATTAGCCAAGTTGAAGAGTTACCACGACGGCAGTGGAAGAGGAGCAAGGTGAGTATAAAAAAAAAACGTCATTGGAAACAAGTGGTTTTTAGGGTAAGTATTACATTAAAAAAAAAATACTGAATAACTAGGTAGGGCAATAGGTATAATGTAAAAAAAGGGGTGTGTGATTTTTAGCCTAGAGTGTTCCTTTAACGCATGCCACCCATATTACTTCCCTGACACTAAACCTGTGAAAAAGCTGTTGAAAAATCTTGCACAGGCTTACTGTACTTTGCTAATCCTATATTTAACATGCGGAGCGCAATAAGTAATTAGTGTTAGGATAATTAAGGTATTATAAAGTCATAGCGCTATTTACTATGCTGATGCTAAAACAGAAATGTTAGCAACACCTAAAAACTGGTGCTAATTTATATCACTTTTGCAGAATCATATACAGTGGTACCTCGGTTCACGAACGCCCCTGTTCACGACCAATTCGGTTCGCGACCAGGAAGTTCGTCAACATTTTACCTCCGTTCACAAACTCCGCCTAGGGTTACGAACACGACCATGTGGCTTCCTGTACTGTACACGTACTTCCTGTACTCGAGATCGCGGTCGCAGAGGGCTGAAGGTGTGAAGTTTTTAATCCAGCATGGCTCCCAAGAAACTGTAGAACAAGCGTGGTGGTAAAAAGAAAGCACAGAGAGGTGACAAGAAAGTGCAGAGCGTTATTGAAGGTGACAAGGATGATGTGCAGAGCATTATTGAAGGTGACAAGAAAGTGCAGAGCAAGAATGGTGGTAAAAAGAAAGTGCAGAGTGTTATTGAAGGTGACAAAGTGCAGAGCGTTATTAAAGGTGACAAGAAAGTGCAGAGCAAGAATGGTGGTAAAAAAGGTGCAGAGCATTATTGAAGGTGACAAGAAAGTGCAGAGCGTTATTGAAGGTGACAAAGTGCAGAGCGATATTGAAGGTGACAAGTGTCATGGGTGAGGTCTGGCATGGGTGCGCAGGAGTATGGGTGTGAGCCCAATGTGCGGTGAATATAGCAGCAGACAGGTTACAGGGCAAAAAGGGGTTTATTAAGAACAGAAATATATACCAAGATAGGCAGTACCAAAAGGTAGTATAAACAAATGAATAACAGGAGGGGAACACTGATAACACAATATCAAAGCGAAGGTACAAATGGATCCAGAAAATAGAATGGTCTAAGTCTAGCAAGGGTCTGGCACACGATCTCCAAGCGAAAGTACAGAGGAATACAGAATAGAATAGTCAAAGTCTAGCAAGGGTCTGGTACACGAGAAAGTCCAGCAGAAAAACAGAGGGGTACAGGGGGGACAAAGAGGATACCGTATGAATGATGAGCAAAGCAGAGGAATGATCAGGAATGACAAATGTTCAGAGGGGATCCAGGCAAAAAGGTATCAGGAGATCAGGAATTCAGGTCTGCTCAAGGCAAGGCTGGAGACTTCACTGGAGACTTCAATCAGGAAGCGTGGGACCAGGGGCGTAGCTTCCTTATGAGCAGGACAGATCAGGCTGGATGAGGTGCAGGTGATGGATCAGGTTCAGAATACAAAATAAACAAAGTCCAGAACCGTGCATGGGGAAAAAGGAAAAAAAAACACAAAAAGAAAACAAGTCCTGGAACCTGCATACAGAATGCAGGACACTGAAAAAAGGCAACAAAAAGGAGGTGTCAGAGGATCAGGGGGTCCAGTCCGTGACAGCGCCCAGGTGGCCATGACACAAGAAAGAGCAGAGCAAGAATGGTGGTAAAAAGAAAGTGCCCGGAAAAAGTTCCATGAAGCAGTCAATTGGAGTCAGACGAGACATCAAGGTTCCTCCATAGTTCAGGGTAGCGCCTGACCACCATCAAGAACTCCTTTCGGACCAATACACCAGAGGGCGTCCTGGAGTAGCCCGCAGGTGCAGGTCCTGAGGCAGGGTATTTCGTGCCAGTTTTACTATTTGGATCTTGGAAGTCCTCGTAGAGAGCCGCGAGTACAGCCCTTTCAGAGCCAGCATCGGGCACAGAGTCATGGACACAACTCGGCGGTGAGTCTATAGTAGCAGTGCTCGGAGGAGTAGTGCCCTCAGTATGGCTTTGCTGAGTACTGAGAGCCTTGGCTCGACGGCGGCGGCTACGGCCCTTCGGCGGAGACAGCTTGGGGACGACTGCTGGGCTCTGCGAGGACACTGTGGAAGCGACGGCTGGGCTCTGCGAGGACACTGTGGAAGCGACGGCTGGGCTCTGCGAGGACACTGTGGAAGCGACGGCTGGGCTCTGCGAGGACACTGTGGAAGCGACGGCTGGGCTCTGCGAGGACACTGTGGAAGCGACGGCTGGGCTCTGCGACGACACTGTGGAAGCGACGGCTGGCTCTGCGAGGACACTGTGGAAGCGACGGCTGGGCTCTGCGAGGACACTGTGGAAGCGACGGCTGGGCTCTGCGAGAACACTGTGGAAGCGACGGCTGGGCTCTGCGAGGACACTGTGGAAGCGACGGCTGGGCTCTGCGAGGACTGTGGAAGCGACGGCTGGGCTCTGCGAGGACACTGTGGAAGCGACGGCTGGGCTCTGCGAGGACACTGTGGAAGCGACGCTGGGCTCTGCGAGGACACTGTGGAAGCGACGGCTGGGCTCTGCGAGGACACTGTGGAAGCGACGGCTGGGTCTGCGAGGACACTGTGGAAGCGACGGCTGGGCTCTGCGAGGACACTGTGGAAGCGACGGCTGGGCTCTGCGAAGACACTGTGGAGCGACGGCTGGGCTCTGCGAAGACACTGTGGAAGCGACGGCTGGGCTCTGCGAAGACACTGTGGAAGCGACGGCTGGGCTCTGCGAAGACACTGTGGAAGCGACGGCTGGCTCTGCGAAGACACTGTGGAAGCGACGGCTGGGCTCTGCGAGACACTGTGGAAGCGACGGCTGGGCTCTGCGAAGACACTGTGGAAGCGACGGCTGGGCTCTGCGAAGACACTGTGGAAGCGACGGCTGGCTCTGCGAAGACACTGTGGAAGCGACGGCTGGGCTCTGCGAAGACACTGTGGAAGCGACGGCTGGGCTCTGCGAAGACACTGTGGAAGCGACGGCTGGGCTCTGCGAAGACACTGTGGAAGCGACGGCTGGGCTCTGCGAAGACACTGTGGAAGCGACGGCTGGGCCTCTGCGAGACACTGTGGAAGCGACGGCTGGGCTCTGCGAAGACACTGTGGAAGCGACGGCTGGGCTCTGCGAAGACACTGTGGAAGCGACGGCTGGGCTCTGGCGAAGACACTGTGGAAGCGACGGCTGGGCTCTGCGAGACACCTCGGCGGGCTCCGTGGCGACACCTCGGCTGGGCTCCGTGGCGACACCTCGGCTGGGCTCCGTGGCGACACTCGGCTGGGCTCCGTGGCGACACCTCGGCTGGGCTCCGTGGCGACACCTCGGCTGGGCTCCGTGGCGACACCTCGGCTGGGCTCCGTGGCGACACCTCGGCTGGCTCCGTGGCGACACCTTCGGCTGGGCTCCGTGCGACACCTCGGCTGGGCTCCGTGCGACACCTCGGCTGGCTCCGTGGCACACCTCGGCTGGGCTCCGTGGCGACACCTCGGCTGGGCTCCGTGGCGAACCTCGGCTGGCTCCGTGCGACACCTCGGCTGGGCTCCGTGGCGAACCTCGGCTGGCTCCGTGCGACACCTCGGCTGGCTCCGTGGACACCTCGGCTGGGCTCCGTGGCGACACCTCGCTGGGCTCCGTGGCGACACCTCGCTGGGCTCCGTGGCGACACCTCGCTGGGCTCCGTGCGACACCTCGCTGGGCTCCGCGGCGACACTCGCTGGGCTCCGCGGCGACACTCGCTGGGCTCCGCGGCGACACCTCGGCTGGCTCTGCGGCGACACCTCGGCTGGCTCTGCGGCGGCTTGTTTTTAGGAGCCTGAGAAGGCTTAATGAAAAAAGCCGGAGAAGGCTCGAGACAGAAGCCTGGGAAGGCGTAGTGACAGAAGCCTGAGATTGTTTAGGGACAGAAGCCCGTGAAGGCGCAGAGACGGAGGCCCGAGAAGGCTCAGAGGCGGAGGCCTGAGAAGGCTCAGAAACATAGGCCTGAGAAGGCTCAGAGGCAGAGGCCCGAGAAGGCTCAGAAACATGGGCCTGAGAAGGCTCAGGGACAGAGGCCTGAGAAGGCTCAGGGACGGAGGCCCGAGAAGGCTTAGGGACAGAGGCCTGAGAAGGCTTAGGGACGGAGGCCTGAGAAGCTTGGTACAGAGCCTGAGAAGGCTCAGGGACGGAGGCCGAGAAGGCTTAGGGACAGAGGCCTGAGAAGGCTTAGGGACGGAGGCCTGAGAAGGCTTGGGTACAGAGGCCTGAGAAGGCTTGGGTACTGAGGCCTGAGAAGGTTTGGGGTCAGAGGCTTGAGAAGGCTTGGAGACTGAGACCTGAGAAGGTTTGGGTATAAGGGCCTGAGAAGGCTCTGAGACAGGGACCTGAGAAGGCTCGGGGACAGAGACCTGAGAAGGTTTGGGTATAAAGACCTGAGAAGGTTTGGGGTCAGAGGCCTGAGAAGGCTTGGGTACAGAGGCCTGAGAAGGCTTAGGGACAGAGGCCTGAGAAGGCTTAAGGATAGAGGCCTGAGATACGAACGTGGTTCCTATATGAGTGGTTCTCATGCACCCGATGAACCTGCCAGGTTGTCCTCGAGGATGACGTGCAGTCTCTTTAGGGAATTCCTCTTCAGAATCCATAGAATCCCATTCATCCGAAGAGTAGTACTCTGAAGCCGATGGGTAACATGAGATACGCCGACTGGAAGGCACTGGAGCGGTAACATAGTTAGCCGTGAGGTGTTGGCTCGAAGTCGTGGGTGTCATACCGGAGGGTAGGACAGACGCAATCTCCATGGGCACAACGAGGTCAGGCTCTGTAGGTCCGCTGGGCTCTTCCTCCATCGGTACGGATTCTGTGGGTAGGGTGGATTGGGAATCCATAAGTTCAGCCTGGTAGGGCTCTTGCTGCACGATCTCAGGATTCACTTCCATAGACACCGCTTTCTTGGGTCTGGATTCGGTGACGGATCTCTCGGGCAAGGGCTTGGCAGGCTTATTCTCTTCTTTAGACTTGAAGGATGGTGTGTCTCTGACAGGCAAGGTATTTTTCAACCTGACGGGCAGTACTTTAACAGATGCTGAGTTTTGGGGTTTAGTGCGGTTAGTCTTGGAGATATCCGCTTTTTTGGCAGATACTGCTTCAGGTGGGGTGCTATGGCTTGGGTGGGCGTAGAGGGCAGGCCGATATAGTGTGCTGGTTACTCCACAATAAAAGCACAAATTGTTGGACCTTCTTCTCTCACGTTTCCTCCGGGGTTAGGGGTTCTCTGGGCCCCTTTTCTGTAACAGGAAGGCGCACTTTAGTAGAGACGCCCCTTAAGCTTTAAGCAGGTCAGAAAATATAGTGTCCATTTGCTGCAGGATATTTTCCATTAACCCCTCCACGTACACCATAACAGCTTTACTCACTGCGGGCTCACTGGTTGATGGCTTCCTGATTCTGTCATGGGTGAGGTCTGGCAATGGGTGTGCAGGAAGTATGGGTGTGAGCCCAATGTGCGGTGAATATAGCAGCAGACAGGTTACAGGGCAAAAAGGGGTTTATTAAGAACAGAAATATATACCAAGATAGGCAGTACCAAAGGTAGTATAAACAAATGAATAACAGGAGGGGAACACTGATAACACAATATCAAAGCGAAGGTACAAATGGATCCAGAAAATAGAATGGTCTAAGTCTAGCAAGGGTCTGGCACACGATCTCCAAGCGAAAGTACAGAGGAATACAGAATAGAATAGTCAAAGTCTAGCAAGGGTCTGGTACACGAGAAGGTCCAGCAGAAAAACAGAGGGGTACAGGGGGGACAAAGAGGATACCGTATGAATGATGAGCAAAGCAGAGGAATGATCAGGAATGACAAATGTTCAGAGGGATCCAGGCAAAAAAGGTATCAGGAGATCAGGAATTCAGGTCTGCTCAAGGCAAGGCTGGAGACTTCACTGGAGACTTCAATCAGGAAGCGTGGGACCAGGGGCGTAGCTTCCTTATGAGCAGGACAGATCAGGCTGGATGAGGTGCAGGTGATGGATCAGGTTCAGAATACAAAATAAATCAAAGTCCAGAACCGTGCATGGGGAAAAAGGAAAAAAAAACACAAAAAGAAAACAAAGTCCTGGAACCTGCATACAGAATGCAGGACACTGAAAAAAGGCAACAAAAAGGAGGTGTCAGAGGATCAGGGGGTCCAGTCCGTGACAGCGCCCAGGTGGCCATGACACAAGAAAGAGCAGAGCAAGAATGGTGGTAAAAAGAAAGTGCAGAGCGTTATTGAAGGTGACGAGGATGTGCAGAGCGTTATTGAAGGTGACGAGGATGTGCAGAGCCTTATTGAAGGTGACAAGGATGTGCAGAGCGTTATTGAAGGTGACGAGGATGTGCAGAGCAAGAATGGTGGTAAAAAAGTGCAGCGCAATAAAGAGGGTAACAAGAAAGTGCAGAGCAAGAATGGTAACAAGAAGGTTTCAAAGAAAATAACCATTGAATTGAAGAAGGAAATTGTAGTAAAAAATCATGATCGTGGTATTCGTGTGACTGATCTGGCCTCGGAGTACAAGATGGCGAAGTCGACCATCTCGACTATTTTGAAGAATAAAGATGCCATCAAAGCAGCTGATGTGGCAAAAGGAGTAACCATGTTAACCAAGCAGAGGACACAAGTACTGGAAGAGTTGGAAAAGCTTCTGTTAGTGTGGTTGAATGAGAAACAGCTGGCATGTGATAGTGAAGCTATGATCAGTGAAAAAGCCAGGAAGTTACACAGTGGTTTGCTGCAGCAAAACCCCTCCACAAGTTCGAGTGATGAATTTAAAGCCAGTAGAGGGTGGTTTGAAAAATTCTGCAAGAGAAGTGGCATCCACAGTGTGATAAGACATGGTCAGGCTTCCAGTTCTGACAAGGCCGATACAGAAGCCTACAAGAAAGACTTTGCGGAATTCATGAAGGCAGAGGGATACGTCGCTCAACAAGTCTTCAACTGCGATGAAACAGGGCTCTTTTGGAAGAAGCTGCCAAACAGAACCTATATCACGCAGGAGGAAAAGGCACTGCCATGGCACAAGACCATGAAGGACAGATTGACCCTTTTGCTGTGTGCGAACGCTAACGCTGATCTGAAGATTAAGCCACTACTGTAGTACCATTCCCAGACTCCTCGAGCATTTAAGGAACAGAATGTGAACAGGCCAGACTGCCTATCATGTGGAAGGCCAATACGAAAGCTTGGGTCACAAGACAATTGTTCATGGAATGGCTGCACGAGGTTTTCGCACCCGCCGTGAAGAAATATCTTTCTGACAACCAACTGCCTGAGAGGTGCCTTCTTCTGATGGACAATGCCCCGGCACACCCTCCAGCCTTGGTGGATGATATGGACGCTGAGTATTGTGATGGGACCATTCTCTTCCGCCTGTCCTGGCTCTCCAGATACCCCCTTGCCAAGATCAGCCCGGCCTCTGAGTTGCTTGGAGCTCAGTGCCTCGAGCAGCCTGATCTGCAGCTCCAGACCTGCTGGGTCTGAACCTCTGCCTTGGAGCCTCTTTGCATTTCCAGAAGGCCGCTCTGTGCCTTCTGAGGTTGAGTGTAGTGTAGCGTAGTTGAAGGAGACACCAGACGAGCTGTATGTTCAAACAGGATTCTCTCTTTTTATGGAAGATTTCACCGGATATTTATACAAAATACAGCAATGCACATTCAAACTTCCTGCCCACCCCAACAGTTCTGATTGGTTGGTTCCAAGACCACTGCAGGTTTCCTTCAGGTCCTCTTCAGTTATAATTTGCATACCAAATGGTGAACATGTACCTAAAGTCTCTAATTACATTATGTCAGTTAGATATTTACAATAAACATTCTTTAGCCTTTAGCTCACACAACATTTACATAATCTATTGTTCTAACACATCAAATTAAAGACAAACACTGTCCCAGACTTCTTGAATCAAACATGCAGCCAGATAAGGGGAAAAGCCCTGTTGCATAAATTACACAGTAGTAAAGCTTGTTTCCCGGTTACACAAAAACACGTTTACCTACAGAAATATAAGTATATTTAAAACTAAAGCTATGCAATTTAAACTACATTTAAACTAAAACCAGGCAATGTAAAATATATTTAAAATCACACGATATAAATGAACATAAAGTCTTTCCCAAGGCAATTGTCTGTCTTTTGGGGTTTTCGCCATTGGAAATAAAAGTCTTGGGGTTTGACTCGGGGAGCGCTATGTCAGTTCCATGACATATGTCCCCCCTTCCAGAACGGCAGGGCGAGCTTAGATCCCAAACGGATCGCTTGCCACTGACGAGACTTCTCACTTTGTCCCTTTTCTGCGCCATCTTCAAAGTTCCAGGGTGCTGGCCCACAAGCACCGTCAGCAGGGTCTGACAATCGCCACAGGGTACCCCTGGGTGTGGGTCCATAGTCCTGGGGTAAGAGGCAAGCTAACCCTCTTATACAAGCACACGAAAAAAGGAACAGTGCTTATATAGTCATATATGGTGAAGAACAGATGAGATCCACAACCAAAAAAGATGTGAGAATATGTACACACAATGTAGTTTACCAGTAAGTGGATCACAGGGATGTTGACGTTCCCAAAAACATGTAAAAAACAAAAGAAAATACAATAGCGCAATACAATATAGTAAGTATTGAAGATATGAAAATAGCAATTGCCCACTCACATGGATCAGAGCCTGTATATATCAAGGCTCTATATATCAGCGATGGGTCTCTTCAGGGGTGACCCTGTCCCATATCCATACGTCCTCTCGGGATATCATATGTGGATAGATAATAAACACAAACGGACCATAGCGTGAATCAGCCTGGTTCAAGATAGTATATCTTTAAAGTGGGTCAAACTCACGTGGTTTTGAGCCTGTGAGATAAAACACTGGCTCCGTAATAACGCTTCTGGTATAAAAGGGGTACACCAACCCCCTTTCCCAATCACAAAAGAGAAGAATATCCTTCTTTAAAAATAGAAATATTTAATAAAATAAAATAAAAAATGCCAAAACGCGTTTCGCTGCTACAGCAGCTTCATCAGTTGTCATAACACAGTTCATTAACAAACTACATATATAGTGTCCATACCCCAATATCAGGTGCCATCAATATAATAATCGCCATATACACGTGCATCCAGTGTTGATTTTTCGTCGCTCCTATTGATCGTCAGCCGGACTCGCAACAAGACGGGCGCTCATGCGCAATGCGCACCACTGTTTTTCATTCGGACTTCCCTCTTCCTGTTCCGTGCGGTGTATATGAAATTCCACCTCCTTCTCAGTCATGAGCCCTATTTAAAGTTCTAATGCCTCACTTTGTCCGCACACTAATGTCCTCACTGCTGCAACCCGTGATTTTCAAATATCGAGGTCTCAAAACTTTCATCTGCAGTAAAACGGATGTAGCGCTGTGTTAAATCTTGCTGCTGGCAGTACCTATTTTTGGCCACAAGATGGAGACAATCGCGATTAGAGACACTGGACATTGGAACTACATTTCCCGGCGTGCTTTGCAAAGACACAGGAAGTGGGTGGGACACAGGACGCTTACTTCCCGAACCTCGTGGGGAACGCGGGAGAACGCGCGAGGGAACGAGAGAGAGCAGACGCAGTGCAAGACATCGCAGGAGGGCCTAGGCCAGAGCGCGAGTGAGACCTGTCAGTTCCTTTATCGGGTCATTCAGCCTAAAGAGAAGGAGACCTCCAAGTTCCAGAGATTGCTGCAGATCACAGAAACCGAAGACCTCGAGTGAGGAGTTGCCGCGAGCTGATCGGATACGGAGAGCAGGCGGTGAGCGGGACAAGTCGTGGACAAGCAACAGAGAGTCAGACAACGGATCCGGCCGCTAGTATCCCCAGTCAAAATCGAGCGGAGAGACGTCCTGGGTCAGCGGAGCCTAAAGCAACCGGTGGATGGGTGAGAGGCCTCCAAGGCCGTATGTAATTAAGGAACACACTGCTGTTTTCTCTTTAAAGTCCACAGGGCCCCAACTTGACTAGTCGAAGACATTCCTTAAGTAAATTCACTGGCCAGTTGAACAGTACCGGGTACCACACACACATACACACCTTTTACATTCCGGGACTTAAACCTGTGCAGGACTCATTCTGTTACGAATCGGAACGGGAGTAAAAAATACGTTCCGAATACATATTTTTCTCTTTTCCGCTGCGCGTTTATCGTAATACGAAGAGATTGTATTTTTGGGGTTCGCTACGTGTCCTTGTTTTTCCGAACTATCGGGTATTGCATTCCTTTTTCTGTTCGGTTGCGAATATTTTATTCTTCCGAAATACGAAGCCTCGTGTTTCGTTTCTTTTCCGCTACGCGTTTTTACCGCGATACGAAAGTACTGTGATAATATCTGTGAATACCGTGTCTCAACGTCTGCTTACTATTCTAGTAAACTATTTAAATTATAAAACTCACAACGGTGTTGGAGTATATTTATTCCCTAGTGCGGGGAGACTGACCCGTGGTTCATTTTCAGCGGCTCCTCCGGGAGTGAGCGCTACACGTGGGGGCTCGTCCGGGATCCAGTCTCTGGAAAAACCGCATCTAAAGGGTTAAATATGGATCCAGACACTGTTGCCGAGTGGTGTGAGGAGCACAGTGGTCAGTTAGAATGTTGTATAGTCATGGATATTCCCGCAGACACTTGGGCCGAAGATCAGATTCGCCAGGCTGTGGCCGTGTGCTGCTGACACCAGACCATCGGGGTTAATACTGGACATTGTAAAGAACACAGATACCTCTCACACGTATGTTCTTCTTGAATGGAGAAAGGGTGTTCCACCATGTTTTCAGGGCGCGAGCGTGAAACTGGCCGATGAGGTGGAAGTCCAACTAATTCAGCCAAGTGCGCCACGTGGCGAATCCGCAAGTGTTCCCGCGCCTAGTCCGTTGGCCATGATCGGGCCTGAATTTATCGTGGCTATTGGAGATCTATTGGCGAAATGTCAGAAAACACCCTCCTCACACTAACTTCGGTTATCGACGGTTAAGGAATTTTACAGGAAATGTACCAACTCCGGCGGGAGAAGAAACCTTTGAAGAATGGGTGGAACAGGCGATGCAGGCTCTGGATGAGTGGGATGTCCCTGAGGCCCAGAAAAAGCAAAGGATCACCGAGAGCTTAAAGGGACCCGCGTCGGAAGCGGTGAGAAACCTGAAACTGAGTAGAAAAGATTGTACTGCTTTAGATTACTTAAACGTTCTTGAAGAAGTTTTTGGGCGAACCGAAAAGGCGGCCGAACTGGTATATCAGTACGAACACACCTATCAGAGAAGAGGTGAAAGGATGACCGAGTATATGAGGCGCCTAGATAAGATTCTACACCAGATACTCCTGAAGAAAGGGGCCGAACCGGCCGAAGTAGATAAGATCCGAATAAAACAGATCCTGAGGGGCTCTCAACCTTTAGATCCAGTAATGATGCAGCTGAGAAGCAGAGCAGGTAACCAAGAGTTAAAGTACCTGGAACTGATCCGAGTTGTACGAGAGGAAGAGGCTTTACTGGAAGAGAAATCCTTCAGGCGGGGGAAAGGGCTTATGCACAACCTGTGAGACATAACGACGGTCTGCGGCCTGAAAGCGACTCTCTAGATACTTGTGGATCTGACGAGGACGAACAAGAACACCTAGTCGTTTTTAAATCTACAGAGAGGGCTGCCAAAGAATCGAACCTCCCTGAACGTGGTGAATTGTCCAAAACCGTCAAGAAAGTACAGGAAGCTCAAGTTGAATTGCAACAAGCGCACGCGGAACTGTGCCGAGTGTTGATGAAGGTGACCGAAATGCAGGCAGAAATGCAGAAATTCCTCACAGGTATGCAGACGACGGGAGTTGCTGTGGCATCTGGTCCAAGTCCTTTAACCAAATCTCAACAAGCAACTACGTCTCCGCTCTCTAAGAAGAGATGTTTCGGTTGTGGAGAAATGGGCCATTTCCGCGCACAGTGCAAAGGCCGAAAGCCTGAGAAGGATAGAGTCGAGGGACTGTTGGAAGCCCTAGAAGGACTGTTATCTACCTCACCGGCGGGAAACGCCAGAGGGCACAAGTGAAGGAGCAACTTAGGTGCCCGAAGGTTGAACCCCGCTCCAAAAACCAAGCCAAGACTAAGAGGACGAGAGGGCCCAAAGCCGAGCCAACTGCTGAACCTGCCAGAACTGAAAGAGTCACTCCCTTAGCATCCGGGTCTACGTCATGGGGAAGCAATGCACACCCAAAGCCTACACGGGCCAAGAAAAAGGCCAGGGTACAGCAAACTGGGTCTAAGCGTCCGGATACCGCCACCAAGTTTCCTGACCAACTGATAGGTCCTTCTCCTATTGTGCCAATCCAAGTGGAAGGAGTCTACACTAAAGCCCTGTTAGATTCAGGGGCTCAAGTGACATTGATCTACAAAGACTTCTACGAGAAACACTTAAAGCACATTCCTCTGCAAGAATTGAAGGATTTGGAAATATGGGGTATCGGCACTGAGAAGCTCCCTTATGACGGGTACCTGCAAGTGAAGTTGGAGATCGGATCTGAAGTCATCGGGCAGTCTGGGGTTGCGATGCATTGGCCATTGTGTGTCCTCGACCCTCAGGTGCGAACAGAAGCTCCCTGATAGTGGGGACGAATACTGACCTAGTGCGGCGTCTCCTGACACCTATTGTATTGGAAGAAGGTTCGACTCAAGGAGTACACCCAATGTTACGTCCGGTCTATCAGAGGATGGTCGAAGAACGAAAGGCACCTGCCGAGGTGGGAAGACTGTGGAGACTGGGTGGAACAGAGAAGGTTCTGCAAGCAGGAGAAGTAGCGAGTTTCCGGGCTTCAGTCAAGTTGAACGGATCGCAACCAGGTCCCTATGTGGTGCTGGGAACCGATTTTAATCATGGGAGTGAAACCGGAGTCGAAGTAATTCCTGAAATATTTCCACCAAAGCTCTGAAGAGAACACGAGGAAGAGTCTCGGTCAGCGTATGCAATGTGACGGATTCTCCAGTAGTCCTTAAAGCACGAATGCCTATCGGGCAAGTAGAGTCTGCTACACCCCTCTCTACCGATTCAGGAGGGGAGTGGATAAAGAGATTCCAGATGAAAGATTCTACCCCAAGGACGCTCCCATTTCACCTGAGTGGAAGAAACGTCTTCAGTCTCAAGTCCTAAAGTGGAAGGAATTGTTCTCGAAAGATGAGTTCGATGTGGGCCTAGCTAAGAGTACTGAGCACCGCATTCGGTTACAAGAAGACAAGCCGTTTCGGGAAAGATCAAGGCGAGTTCCGCTAGGAGACTTAGATGATCTGCGAGAGCAGCTGAACGAATTGCAAAGAACCAAGGTGATTCAAGAGTCCAGGAGTCCATACGCATCTCCCATAGTGTTGGTCCGGAAGAAAAATGGTTCTGTCCGCTTATGCATAGACTACCGCACATTGAACCGGAGAACCATCCCCGATCAATATGCCACTCCTCGGATAGAAGATGCCCTACAGTGTTTGTCTGGAGCAAAGTGGTTTAGTGTACTAGACCTGCGAAGCGGGTATCACCAGATACCAATGCATCCTGAAGACAAGGAGAAAACTGCGTTCATCTGTCCACTGGGGTTCTTTGAATTCAACAGAATGCCTCAAGGCCTTACGGGGGCTCCAGCCACGTTCCAACGGTTGATGGAGAAGACAGTCGGGGATATGAATCTAATCGAAGTATTAGTGTACCTGGATGACATAATTGTGTTTGGGAAGACTCTGGAAGAACATGAGCAACGTCTAGAGAAGGTCTTGAAGAGGCTCCATGAAGAGGGGCTGAAACTGTCTCTGGAGAAATGCCAATTTTGTCTACCGTCTGTTACGTATCTAGGACATGTGGTCTCAGCAGAAGGTGTTTCGACAGACCCTCGGAAGTTGGAGGCCGTAGCTTCTTGGCCTAGACCCCGAAACGTCACTGAACTTAGATCTTTCTTGGGATTCTGTTCATACTATCGAAGATTTGTGGGAGGATTCGCGAAAATAGCTCAACCACTGAACAAACTCCTGCAGAAGGAAACCACAGAAGAAGGCTGCAAGGTCTCTGACCAAAACCCGTCAGCTCCAGGGCCAAGGAAAGCTCGAGAGTCTATACAAGGTGAATGGACCAGTCAATGTGAAGGAGCTTTCGTGAAGCTGAAAGAGAGTCTAACCCGAGCTCCTGTTTTGGCCTATGCGGACCCTCACAAGCCGTATGAGCTACATGTGGATGCCAGCCGAGAAGGTCTGGGAGGAGTCCTGTATCAGGAGTATGGTGGATTGCTGAGGCCTGTAGCGTACGTGAGCCGGAGCCTTACGCCTTCAGAGAAGAACTACCCTACCCACAAGTTGGAGTTCCTAGCCTTAAAGTGGGCAGTGGTAGACAAGTTAAAAGACTATCTGTATGGAGCCGAGTTTGTGATCAAGACGGATAATAATCCTCTTACCTACATCCTTACTACCGCAAAACTGGACGCAACGGGACATCGGTGGTTGGCCGCTCTGTCAGGGTTTCGGTTCAGCCTGAAGTACCGCCCTGGGGTGAATAATCGAGATGCTGATGCGTTATCGAGAAGACCCTACACTACAGAATGGACTCAGTTGACTCCAGACGGGGTGCAAGCTTTGTGTCAAGGAACAGAGCGCCGGGTCAAAGGAGGGATTGAAGCGGAGGCCATAGGAGTCATGGCTGCGGCTGTTCCTGAATTTTACTGTAACCCTACGCAGTTAAGGGATGAGAGTTTACCTACCTTTTCGAGACAGGACCTGAAAGCGGATCAGGCCAGAGACCCTTTAATTGCCTTGACCATAAAGGCCCTGACTGCAAACCAGCGTGAGATTTTGCTAACCAACTCTCCCGAGTGGAGCCAGATTGGTCTACAAAGAGTGGGAGCGGTTGAAGATGTTGGATGGGGTGGTCTACCGAAGGGGCCCCTCAGCTAACGCTGAAGAGATTCAACAGTTATTCCTCCCCACTAAACATAGGGAGAGTGTGCTGCGATCACTACATGATGAGCATGGACATTTGGGTGCTGAGAGAACTTTTAAACTGGTACGAGATAGGTTCTATTGGCCTTGCATGAGAGCTGAAGTGGAAAGTTATTGTCATTCCTGTCTGAGGTGTATTCAGAGAAAGACTCTACCGACCCGAACTGCTCCAATGAGCCATCTGCAGAGCCAGGGACCCATGGATTTGGTGTGCATTGACTTCTTGTGCTTAGAGCCGGATGCTAGTGGGCAAGGGAACATTCTAATAGTGACCGATCATTTCACTCGTTACGCCCAAGCTTTTTCCACAAAAGATCAACGCGCTCCGACAGTGGCCAAGGTGTTGATGGAAAAGTTTTTTGTTCATTACGGACTGCCAAGGAGGATACACTCGGATCAGGGTAGAGACTTTGAAAGCAGACTGGTGGGGCAATTGCTAGAGCTGTTGGGAATCCAAAAGACCCGAACTACACCATATCACCCTCAAGGTGATGCTCAGCCTGAAAGGTTTAATCGCACACTGCTAAACATGCTGGGGACCTTGTCGAATGTGGAGAAGCAGAGTTGGAGTCGTCACATAGCTACTCTGGTGCACGCATATAACAGTACGGAGAGCGATGCAACTGGATACTCACCGTACCGTCTTATGTTCGGAAGGGAGGCTCGACTGCCGGTTGATTTGGCATTTGGGTTATCTCTAGACCAGACGTCAGTAGCTTCCCATAGAAACTACGTGGATAGACTTCGAAAGAATCTGGCTTCTGCGTTTGAACAGGCCCGTTTGACCTCAGAAAACAGGGAGCAAAGAAACAAAAGGAACTATGACTTGAAAGTTCGAATACAAGATCTACAACCCGGTGATAGGGTTCTATTGAAGAACTTGGGTGCTGCTGCGAGACACAAGTTGGCGGATAGGTGGAGTTCCCAGGTTTACATTGTCTGCAAACAACTGCCGGGTCTGCCGGTGTATCAGATTCGCCCGGATGGAAAGGCTGGGCCTCTCAAGAACTGGCACCGGAATCATTTGTTACCTTTGAGAGAGGCTGTGAGGATGCCAGTTGGGGACGAACTGCCTCTGCAAATCCGCCTGCTCCACGTTTGCCTCCTGTTACTCGGTCTCAGCAGACCGGGCTGTCGAAGAGAGCGAAAGAGACAGTGAAGAAGAGAGTTATTGTCTGGACTGGATGCGCTCACCGGAGCCTGAGGAGATTGTCGTTGTTCCTGAGCGGTGGGAGAGTAATTTGAGACCTGAAGCTCCTGAATTTCTGCTAGAAGTCCTGAGACTGTTGAAATCCCTGAAGCTCTTGAATTTCAGTTGGAAGTCCCTGAGGCTGTTGGGATCCCGGTAGCTCCGGAAGTTGAAGCTTATTCAGGCGATTATAGTTCTATGCCTTCACTGGAGGGATCATACTCTGAAGAAACGTCTGCTCCAGTGATAGAGAGAAGGACTGAGCCAGCACCTATAGTACTTCCACCTGAAGAGGAACTGATTGAGCCAGAACCAAAACGCTCTGTTCGACCGCCCCAACGCCTCACCTACGACTCACCAGGACATAGCACTGAAGAGGCCATCACCACCGTGCAGAGGTTGCCCGAAGTGTCTGCTATGCTAGCTGAGGTAGCCAAAATATGAATCAACTTGAGGAAGTGTTCCTAACCCACTATGTGTATGCTGCTGAACCTGTACATGTTATGTAAACTGTATTCAAATATTGTGGAAATGTAATGTAACTGTTGTACCTCCTTGGAGAGACCCAAGAGTTCTAGGAGGGGGAGAGTGTAGCGCTGTGTTAAATCTTGCTGCTGGCAGTACCTATTTTTGGCCACAAGATGGAGACAATCGCGATTAGAGACACTGGACATTGGGACTACATTTCCCGGCGTGCTTTGCAAGACACAGGAAGTGGGTGGGACACAGGACGCTTACTTCCCGAACCTCGTGGAGAACGCGCCAGAGCGCGCGAGGGACGAGAGAGAGAGACGCAGTGCAAGACATCGCAGGAGGGCCTAGGCCAGAGCGCGAGTGAGACCTGTCAGTTCCTTTATCGGGTCATTCAGCCTAAAGAGAAGGAGACCTCCAAGTTCCAGAGATTGCTGCAGATCACAGAAACCGAAGACCTCGAGTGAGGAGTTACCGCGAGCTGATCGGATACGGAGAGCAGGCGGTGAGCGGGACAAGTCGTGGACAAGCAACAGAGAGTCAGACAACGGATCCGGCCGCTAGTATCCCCAGTCAAAATCGAGCGGAGAGACGTCCTGGGTCAGCGGAGCCTAAAGCAACCGGTGGATGGGTGAGAGGCCTCCAAGGCCGAATGTAATTAAGGAACACACTGCTGTTTTCTCTTTAAAGTCCACAGGGCCCCAACTTGACTAGTCGAAGACATTCTTTAAGTAAATTCACTGGCCAGTTGAACAGTACCCGGGTACCACACACACATACACACCTTTTACACTCCGGGACTTAAACCTGTGCAGGACTCATTCTGTTACGAATCGGAACGGGAGTAAAGATACGTTCCGAATATATATTTTTCTCTTTTCCGCTGCGCGTTTATCGTAATACGAAGAGATTGTATTTTTGGGGTTCGCTACGTGTCCTTGTTTTTCCGAACTATCGGGCAATTGCATTCCTTTTTCTGTTCGGTTGCGAATATTTTATTCTTCCGAAATACGAAGCCTCGTGTTTCGTTTCTTTTCCGCTACGCGTTTTTACCGCGATACGAAAGTACTGTGATAATATTGTGAATACCGTGTCTCAACGTCTGCTTACTATTTAGTAAACTATTTAAATTATAAAACTCACAACGGTGTTGGAGTATATTTATTCCCTAGTGCGGGGAGACTGACCCGTGGTTCATTTTTCAGCGGCTCCTCCGGGAGTGAGCGCTACACGGAGAAACACACATACCTACAGGAGGAATCATACCCCCATATGGGACCGCAAAATTACTCAATAGATAGTAAATGGTGCAATATATTCAGAAACGAT